>CAKNWT010307725.1:378-18943 GCA_932066315.1 Andricus coriarius | reverse complement strand
AATTGTACACTTTTGAAAATTTAAAAATTCGCGCAGGTTTATTTTATGAGCTCAATTCACGTTAGCGTAGGTTTAGCACCAGCCGCAAAATTAATATAAACTTGAATAGTAATTCGAAATGTCAAAGTGACAAGTCAATAATAATGTGGAACAAGTGGCGATTATCAGAAGCCAAAAAAAAAACCTTTATGAAGCGAAAATGTTTTTTGTAGATACTGTAAGATATAGTAAATAGGTACCAGGTAGGATCGAATATTTGCATCTCGTGCATCAGGTACACATTGAGAGCCTGGGAAAATCTCAGCATGCGGCGTGGGAACCAGTGGGAGCGGAATGGTAAGATTGGATATCCTTGAACTTGAAACTACCAAATACTCACAGAGAACGGCGACGGCCTGGGACTCGAAGAGGACAGTTTCCTTGTGATTTCGATGTTCCAGTAGAAGGGAATGTGGGCTAGCATGTTTCTGCTTTATTTTCTCGTATACGCGAAAACTTTTGCCCATCGCCATTGTTAAGCCGCTCTGGGAAATTAACTAGGGAAGTTGGAGTGACAGCCGACGAAACCGACGGCAAGACCGGCATGCGGCGAAATATAACCTTTCCCTGCTGAATATTTTCACTTCACTGACGAAGAATTGCCACTGTTAACGTTTTTCTCGCTCTGCCTCGGTGAAGTTTTGACGACACGTTCGTTCTCCTCTTTCTCCCCCACGGCACACAAGTTTCGTCGATATTTCGATTCCTCTCCCGCGATTCGACGCGGGAGCGTCCGTCAAGATTTGCGCGCCATACTATATCGTCTACTTGAATTTCAAAGGTGGTTAATTCTGTAATATTTGTGGTCATTGAAAATATTTAATTAATTGTTTGTTTACTTCAGAAGTGAGGTTTTATTGTTGAGTGCATTGGGAGTGACTTTATATTGAGTTTCAGATGGTTCAGATTTGAATTTTTAAGGTTAGGAATTTCGCATATTTCGATGCGCCCTCTTTTTACTGCTTTGAAGAGAATAAACTCCTAAACTTTTCACTTTTATTTTTCAAACGAGTAAAACCCGAGGTACAAGTAAATTGAGAAAAACATTTTTTACAGAGGCAAAGGAATCTAACTAATTTTTCTGATAAGATTCCTTTTCCGCGATTCATATATATGAATCAATCAACACTATATATAGTGTTTGACACGTTAACAGTCAAAAGTAACGCGTTAACGTTACCGTTACTTCCTTAGCATTTTTAATTGTTATGTTTACTTTTTACAAAAAATAAGCCGTTATGCTATTACCATTATTGAAAAAAGTAACGCGTCACCTTGGTGTTACTTTTTTTAAATTAATTTTTTAATACGTCAGTTTAAATTCCCAAAATCTTTTTTATTTATTTTTTTAAAGAGTTTTTTCAAACTTTAGAATTATATTTCAACTTATTTGATTTAATAAAGAATTTTACACTAATAATCTGTAAACTGTTTTAATTTTACACTGCTATTGCAAACAATAATTCTGATTTTACACTTCATGTCGCAAAATCTCTTATCGACAAAATTTGTTGTTTTTTAGAAAAAATTAGGCGACAAGTGAATAAGGGTGGAAGTACAGAACTAGATAACCAACATTTTTCTAAAAATGGAAAAAAGAAAATGCTGTGATAAAAATATTCGATCGAATTCTCATTTTTTAGTATAGTAATGAAAACAATTTAATTTAAATTGTAGTAAACATTTTGTCTTCGTATTTTAGCGTAGGAATAATTTTTTTTTCTTCCTTTCACGATATTTCTTGAAATTATTATCATTTATTGAACACATTTTTTTCTTTTAAGAATTTGTTTGTATCAAAAATTTGGTTTTATTATTAAGCTTCCCCATACTTCGGGAGCAAGTTTTTATTTTTGTGAGAAATTGAAAATTCGATTTCCAATCTCTGCCGAAAACTGATTTTCCAAACCTGATGTGAAATTATAATCTCATATTCTTGGACGATTGATTCGAAATTGATTCACTTTTATAGATCAAAACTTTTTTGCCCTCGTGAGCAGCGGCGGACTGGGTTTCTGGGCGTAGGGTGACACATCATCTTGGTGCATTTTCTGTTTATTTTCAGAACTTCTTACATTGCCTTCAAACAAGTAATATGGGTTTCCAACATATCATAACCATAAAATATTATAAATGTAATAATTTGTACATTTCTTTGGACTTTGCTGAATCATGCCCTGGAAAAGTTCAAAATTTTATTTTGTATGCAACAACCAAACTGTCCAATATTCAGGAAAACAATAATATACTTTCATTCGACAGTTGAAAAAATCTATCAAATAAGTCTGATACAAAATAATTTAATGAAATTCTGCTGAAACGATTCTGTCAAGTTGCGTTAAATTATATCATTATGTTATGAACGAAATTATTATTCTGTTTTGCAAATTCAATAATAAGTCTTAAACTTTTTGTTTAATCAGAAAATGTTGAGAGGGCTCGAAGAATATTTGAATACAAGTCTCGGTTGAGAAAGATATATTTCGTTAATTTGATATTCAAATTTTCTTTATGGATTCTGGTGAGTTTTGCTTATAGAATTGCCTTTCTTATATCAGCAGAAAATTTGTTTAAATATTGCAAAAAATAAATCTTGGAATTTAGAATTTATGTATGAAATATGAGGTATTTTTTGTATGTGCGAAAGTTTTTGTTAAAATTGGTTTGTATCTTTCGTTGTTTCCAAGAAAACCCGATAATTTAATTTCAAGAACGAAAAATTCTCCTGACCACAAGAATGACTTAGCCCGCCAATCAATCAACTAATTAATTAATCGAATAATTAAATTATTAATAAACCAATCAATTACTCAACTACTTAACCGGGAAAATTTGACTTTGTCGTAAATGACCCACCTGTGTGACGGAGGGTTAAAAAAAATTGGCAAAGAATATAAGTGAACATTTTTTGTAAAAATCGACAGAATCCGAAAAGAAAATTTCATATATCCAAATTAGAAAATTCATGATTTTTGAAAAACAGATGTCAAAATTCCAATATCCGCAAAGTCGTCGGAATATTTGGTCCTTAATCGGAAATATACGTGTCGGCTAATTTCCTCTAAAAAAAAAAACATCACACTTCGTCGCTGAGAGATTTTGCGGCTTGAAGTGCAAAAGCTGCCTTATTTGAAATGCAGTCGATCGAGATATAAAAATTCCAATTATGAGAATTTTTTTAATTTGTTGGATTGGGGAAAAAATTACAGGGATTTTTTGTCTGCACTTTTTATTGACTGCGGATAAGCGGAGAAAAAATCTTATTCAAATTATGATTTTATGAAAATAACTTAAATGTACCATTTGTTTCACTTTACACAAATAATTTTTTTCAGTCTTGGAATGTAAAAAATATCTATCCTAATGGGAAGCAGAAGATATTCTTTGATTCCAAAATATTGCTTCCTCATAGAAGGATGTTTGTAATAACCTAAATTCTCAAATCTATTTTGTTGACATATTCCGAATTAATTCGAACTCAGGATCTCGAAAATACCTTGCGGAACGCTCCGAAGGAGATAGAGTAAATTGTCCTAAGCGAGAGGAGCCAAATTTTCTGGAACTACGATTTTCGAACAGCAATCTCCATTGCACACTCGAGGCCTGACATTGTTCTTCAGGACTTCGAGAAACGAATTATATTCGTGATCGAATTTTCGACTCCGGCTGACTACAACATTATTGCCAAGGAGAAGGAAAATACAAAGTAGTATCAATACCTTAAAAAAGAGCTGCAGCGACTGTACCCATAATATTCGGTTAAAGTAATTGTCCTTGTGCTGTTGGAGGTGCGAGAGCACCTCAGGTTACTGGTTCGTAACCTTAAAGCCATACCCGCGTGCCAAAAACATGCTGAGGCACTTGTGAGATGGATGCTGAAAGCTGTCATCCTTGGGTCGTTTCGTGTTCTCAAGACACACGAAGGTTTCGCCGGCCTGTCGTCGTGCCCTGTGGCCACCCATCTCACGACCGTCAGACGTGGCCATAGGTGTGATTTACCGCGGTTCTACTGAGAGCCAAAGTCATTTTTATAGATGGCAGTTGTTCCGATTGGGACCCTGCGGTGGTTGTTAAACCTGTTTTTTTAAGTTATATATATTTAAAAAAAAGGTTAAACAACCACCGCAGGGTCCCACAATTTTGGTTAGTTCCATATTTAGGTCCCATATTTATTAAATAATGCATTTTGTAGTTAGACTTTAATTGAATGAATGACTGAAAACCGATAGATATTTATCGAATATTAATGATTTAATAGCAAATATATGTTACATCATTGTACAGCAATAGCAAAATGTAATAAGTAAATCATAATTCAACACCATTAAATTTAAACATAGTTGTCTACCTTTCTGATTTATAAAAAAATTAGGCGTAGTTCTTAACAATCTAATACTTGTATATTTATAACAAAAAAGATGAGTCCAGATCGTGATACTAACAAAAAAAGTAGTTTTACTTTGATTTTATAACACGCACTTTCAATCGTAAGTTGTACACGTATTATTTAGAAAAATTGAACGTTAATTCCGGGCAATCAGAGTTTCGCAAAGCTTTGCGACTCAAATAGCACATTTTGGTAATACTTACACGTAAAATAAAATTGATTTAATTATTCGAATTCCGGAATATCATCAAAAGAGTAGCCAGGAACTTTTCGATACGCCAATATCGCTACTCTTACGTGATAAGCTCCTGGTATAAACATTAAGGCTCCTAAAATTATTATCGGCCACATTCGATCCGAATACTAAAACGAGAAAAATAATTTTTCACTATTATTTTTCAGTACTGAGTTATAGTTAATTTTCGATTGATTATTTTTTTGAAATTCACTTACCTTAGTGTCTATGTGACCACTAACAATTAAGCTGCCTATGACAAGCATAATAGTTCCTCCGATAAAAAGGAGGGCTGCTAGAATAATCGCCTTCCATGGTATTTTCACCGGAGGCTGCACAAACTACAAAAATATATTTATAATTAAAAGTGGCATCAATAAAAACTGAATTTAAAATTGCTTTTTCATTAAGCTATTCACATTCCAATACTGTTGAATAATACATAGTAATGTGTTCAAATCGTCATTTAGATTATGATTTTTATTCTTCTTAAGAGTTGTAGATTTTTTAAAAAATACATTTTTTTTTACTCACTTGAGAATCTACGAAACCATTATCGGTTTCGGTGAGTTGAGTATAATCCACGTTGTTAAATTGTTTTTCTCGGCCTACCTTTCTTCTAGACATGCTTAATTTGTAGAAGAAATCTACAAAAAGAAATTATACTTTGAGAAGTGGGAATTGTTGTTCCTAGAAAGATGAAAATCTTCCAGAAATGCGAATAGTAACTAGGTAAATCTCAGGAAGCACTTCTTGAAGAAAAAAAAAACTAATTTTAAGAGCCACGACGATTTATAGTTCAATATAGTAAAATTCGAATTTTTCTCCAACACCGAAATAAAAATTTTCTTAAACATTCCCTGCTGATCCCACAGGGTTGCTACAGAACCTGAAAAAGTCCTGGAAAAAGAGTCTGGAAATTTGTATTGACATTTCATTCTGAAGTTTTACTAATAGGTTCGTTGCATGATTTACAACAATTGCATTTTGCAATAATAAATTACCTACTAATTACATTGGTGAAATAAAATGGGGTTTAAATACTTTATTTCGGAGAAATTTGACAAATAAATTAGTAATATTTTAAACACTACAGTGATCTTGAGTTGTTGAGCTGCTTCTACCAATCAGAAAAGAAAAGCGAATGTTGATTAAAATGGCCTTATTGGTTAACTTTGGAATTTCAAATAAAAAAAGTCGAAACAGTTGATAGATTTCTGGCACGGCGCGTCTACCAAATAGTGACTGTGTTTGCATATTTCTTTACAAAAATGTATTCTCTTACAGTCAAAAGGACTATCTATTGTTACATTTTAATTGAAAATTGAGAAGCAATTAATGTTTTTTGCAACGACCCTATTATCTTAGTACCTTTCAACTTATTTTATAAATTCAGGATGATAGGAATTGATTAACTGTCGTTATAACGATTTGAACGAGCGCGCTGAGTGCTACCTGCTACTTGTTTTTAATATAACATATTAATAAATTAATAAATAAATTATTAAAATGAGTACAAGAGCTTAAAAAATGTTAATTATTGCCAGAATTATTCCAATTTTTCGACGTCTTGATTTGACGTTTTTTGCAATATATTTTTATCAAATTTACATTCTCCCTTTAACTTAATTTTATCAGACACAGAATTTTATTACCTTTGGCGTTATTACGAGAAAACAAATTGCATGTTAATTTGATAAAAATTAAGGCACTTTACCAACAGCTCAAAAAACACAAGAATTTTTCCGAAAATTATATTGCAAACAGTACAATGCTTTGCAAATTATTTAAGTTCAAATTTTGAATAGAATTTGTGAAAAACTTGTCCTGGAAATCCGACTTCTGTAACAACCCTATGTCCCAGAAAGATTGTAAATCTTCCAGAAGCGGGAGTAAGGACTAGGTAAGTCTGAAAAAACACTTCGAACAAAAAATATAGGAAAACTGGATTTATTCCCGCACCGATAAATAAATTTATTTATTTGTATTATACTGGAACTGAGGATTCTGCACGAAAAGCCATCTTTACACGATTTAAGCACGTATTGTCAAATTCTGCTTGAAGGTTCTATATTTATTTCCAATGAGAAAACTGATTAGTCACGAGGTCTTAATTGTAATGACAAAAATTGTGACTATAAACAAGTTTAAATTTTTAGTGTGACACTTAACAAACACAATACAATTTAAATAATTACAATTGTTCTCAATTTTTTACCAATTTTTCCACTTACCACGTGCCACATAGGTTGACATGCCTCATCATCGCAAAGCGATAAAAATAAACATTGATTATTTTGCCTGTTCCACTTTTTCTCGATAACACTTCAAGAATAGCTTTATAATAACACTATAAACAAAAATAATTCTGATTCAAGAGTCAATTATGGTTGTCGAATTTTTTTAAAAACACTTTTGAGAAATTCAAATCCACAAAGTGCTGAAGATCGTTTGTTTCAGCTTGTTTACGAAGTGAATGCGACAATAATAAAAATCAATGGTTAAATGTCAGTTGTATGTAAGTCAGCTGACGGATGTTTCAACTCATGTACAACAGAGGGCGAAACCATCGCCCTGACAGGTGCTGTCACATGTGGGAAACTTATGAACTCTTTTCACAGAAGGGTGATTTCACATTTTTCGTTTATGTTTACGTAGTGCTTTGTCCTCAAAAAACAACAAAACCGGTATTTTCAAATGGAGGGATTAAATACGAAATACTTTTTATCTAAACAAATTACCCAGGCGGTAAGTTCGATGCAACATTTGATTAATTCGTTCTTACCTGTTGTAAACCACGTTCTCCGCATTTCTAATTATCAAAAGTTTGTTGATAAATCGTTAATTCCGAAACTATTATAAAAAAATATATTTATCTATTTGTGTACAGACAAAGGTTGTTTTTACTTTCTATGGTTCTCACTGTTCGAATATATTAAAATTAAACTCACTAAAGAGGTTATGGTGGAGTTAAATTTCGGAAAATTTTTTGAAAACAATATAAAAATAGCCTAGAGGGAATATGTTAGAGCTTTTTAGAGTTTTTAGGGTAATTTATATTTAGGCACTGACTGGTATTACGGAATTTTCCGTAAACCTAACGGGTTAAGTAGAGCGCTAGGACTATTATTACGAAAATTTTCGTAACGTTAGCTCTTACCGAGCTGGAAAAGGGGTTAGTTTTCCGGAAAATTCGGTAGCGGTAGACAGTTATATTTATTTAATTAAAAAAGTGAAAGCCAATTTAATATTTTGCGCTTTGTTAAGATATACATTGGGACGGGTTTGTACAAAAAAAAAATCATTTTTTTGTTGACATTTTTTCGAGAAGTATGTACGCCGCGCAACAATAGGATTTTCTTTTGTAATTACAAGTATTATAAGTAGTTTTCTACTTTTTAAGATAACATCCATCACTGAAGGGTCATTTTTCGGTTTTATCGATTTTGCAAGTGCAGAATGTGCAAAGCGCCTCGACGCCGGAGTCGTGACTAAGCGGGAAAATTTGACCTTTTGGAGTGCTAACAAAATTATTACTAAAATGAATATAAAAATTAATTTTTAAAATTAAGATTTAAATTATTCAATTTTTTAGAGTTTCAATTTTTAGTATTTTATTATTGAAGACTTCATTAAAAATTGTAATTGCATTAGAAATAGTCTTCAATTTGTATCTATTTAATTCACAAAACTTAATATTTAAAACAGTTTGATTTTAAATACATAGGCACTTTAGTAACATATTTGAGCTTTTGCGCATTCAGAAAATGATCAAAATATAATTATTCTAATTTATATTTTTTAAATTTAGTCGGGAGAAACTGGGAAAAAGCCAGCAATTGGAAATGATCGATTTTCGAAGAAGCTAATAAATTACTTTGTAATTACTTAAGCAAGTATAAAAGAAGAAATATGCATGAAAAGCTCTTCGCGCCTTGCATTTTATTTCTAAAGGTGGAAATTCTTTTCTAAAGTCTGAAATGATATTGAGCGACATTTATCCTAGGTATACATATAATATATAATGGGAAATTCAGTAAACACGCCTGCGATTTCATACAGCTTCGTATTATTTTCAGGGGCGCTTACACACAAAGCTATATAATTAATCAGCAGAATCGCCTTGTCGTATTTTCTTTTATTCTTATTTTTTCTGACCTTGTACGCTGACGCGTGGGCATTCTTCGTAATTTGATTCAACTTTTATCTACATATAGTGTTGATTTTAATTTTTCGAATGTGCATTGACACCTATATTTTAAATTTGATTTGCGTTTTACGAGCTTATGAACAATTTTATTCAAGTAAAAAAGCAAAAATACAAAGTGTGAGACAATCCTATTTTCAATTCTTTTTATAAAAATCTTGAATTGGTAACAATTAAAAAGCAAAGTATCTCCACTAGCATGTATAATTGTATATTATACTATTTGTATGTAAATTAATTTTTTATTTAGTAGACAAAGAATATGAAAAATTGCACAGGACAATATGAGAAAGTAATACCAACTCCCCTCCAAAGTCTAATTTCTGTATGGAAAATTTCGATGAAATCACCCTAGATTTTATACATACGTATTTTAATCTTTGAGTTATAAAATTGTAATACAGAATCGCGAGAGTATACAAACCTGTTTTATCTTTGATTCTATGGATCTGCATTTCTGATATCTGAACTTATTTAATCGTGAATCGATTATTCAAGAAATTTTTTTCTTTTCCCTAGATTCAAGAATCTACTGAAAATTCTAGGATAAGGCCTGGTTTTCCTAACAATAAGGGCGATGGAGTTTACTACGCGGCACTGGTTCGAGGCGATTCTGCGCTCTGGAGGGTAAATTCGGTGGGCAGACGAAGGAGGCTCTCGGGGGCAGCAGTGCGGGTTCTGGGGGCGGCGAGGGCGGGTGCCTTCGTTGAAAAGAGCCCTTGTTGACAGCCGGCTCCCGATTACGCTACATAAGGTCTCACAAACGTACACCCATAGTTTTTCGCTTCTCTAAAAACCACCCTTCGCCTCCACTCACAAATCGGCACGAATTCAAGACGAGAGGCTTCGTTGATCGTCTTCGGGTCTGTCCAGGTAAATCAATAGTTCAAAGTCTTCAAAATTAATCGCACTCTTCCCAATTAGTATGCCGGTCTATACCATAAATCTCGCGAGCTTCGAAAATTTCCTCCCCCTTTATCAAAAAATTCCTCCCCTAAAAAATCATTAGATAGAGAAAGAGCAAAATAGTTGCGGAATGGTTTAGATTAAAGATAAAGTGTTCAAAGAGCTTTTGAAATAATACAAATTCCGCATCTTTAATTAGTGCTTTTGAAGAAAACTTAGTTTCGGAATTCTCTGACGTCACAAAGTTAATTTATAGCTTTTGACACTCGTTAATTTTGAGATTACGGTGGTTACTGAGTTCACTCTTCTTGAAACGCATTAATTAAGAAAAAATGATGGAACACATTATTGTAATAAGAGGTTGAACACTTCCGTATCTTTGATCTAATTTAATTTGTACTATTATTACATTATCATTAATGCATACAAGTTTTTTTATGATTTTTGATTAAATTATTAATAATATAGCCAGTTTTCAGTGTTAAGTTTGCTAATGTAAAAAAGCTCCACTTTTTTCCACACCCCAGCCTGAAAATATATTTAAATTTGATTCTGTAATAAATATTAATAACGAACGTGGTTGAAATTGAAAAGCTTGAAAAAGCGAGTGGATTAACTTTGAATTGAGGCCAATTTCGAGATCGCTGGAGTGAAAGCTCTCGGGGGCGTTTAACGTAGATGCAGCGAAATTAGCGTCTCAACCCTGTGGATCTGACCGGAACTCATGTCAGTGCGAAAGTGCACCCCAGCTTATCTATATGCAGCAGCTGTTTCCCGGTTCGATTTTTTTTTACCAAGCTTGTATCAAATTTAGGAAAATTCATGAAACTCATATTGTGGAACAGAAAGTTTCCATTTTGTCCTTGTTAGAGAATGTTGTGGAAACTGAAATTTAAGATTCTGTGATTGCACCCCATTCGTGTGCACGTGTAATTTGTCGGCTCTGTAGTTAACTCGAGTGCCAGGAACGTCGTACAGGTTACCTGGTGTTCCTCATAGTGGCGAAAATGTTTTTTTTTTTTTATAAAAAAGAATACAAATAACAATATCAGAGAGTTGACTGAACCGAGAATCTAAAAAAAAGTCCGAAATTTTAGAGATGTGGAAACCCCGGGAAATGAGAGTAACGTTTATTTTTTTAATGGAATTTATTAAGATTTATAGGAGTAAAATCGATTTAATTACTTCAAATGGTGTACTAGATATGACACAATATTGTGCAATTTTAAACGAGCCGGATTTCAAATATGAAATAATTCTATTTGTATGGTCTCTAATTTAAATTTATAGTTTTGAGTACTTATTTCGAGAATTCATTTGTCCACTTTTTCATTTTTATCAAAAAATCGGGAAATGTGCGAAAATTGCTTTCTAACCTTGAGTACGCAAAAAGGAGAGACTGAGAATATAGAAGACATGAGAATAAAAAGTAGATAAGGACCAGTTTATCACAAGTTTTTTAACGATTTCAAGTAATTCAGGATGCTACTTAGCGATACATATTAGTAATATGTAAAAATCATTTCATTCGAGAAAATTAATTTTTTAAATATGAGAATGACAACTGGATATGAACCATTTGGGTTTTATGCTCTAGAATACATAATTTTTTAAAAATGTATTCACCTCTCTGAAACATTGTAAATAATGGCCACATAAAAAATTTATGAGATGGAAAACTGGATAAGGACCATTTTGTTTTTTTCCTCCCACGCAGAAAAAAATGTTTCCCTAATGTTTTCGCATCTTTAATCTAGAGTTCATGGGAGACAAGTGCTTCTATTATTTTATCGAAATTTTATATCGGAAAACCTATCGCAAAAACTTTTTTTGGCTATTCTGTAAAATTTAATTTTTGTCCTTCATCCAGTTGTCGTTCACATTTCTTAAATTACTAATGAATATCTTAGTGAATTTGATTACACTGGGATTTTAACAGATTTATTTTATACACTTTTAAAGAATTATTTTTCAAAAATAAAATCCTTTTCAGTTATTATAACATAATTATTTATTTATTCGTTTATATCTATAATATCGGTAAAATTATAAGTAGATATTATATTGAAAGAATAGCAACTAACGTAAGTGATCTTTTGTTTACACGCCCGTTGTGACATTAGAAACCTTAGACAAGTCTACCATTTGCAGATTACGATACCAAGTGACCCAGATTCGAGTAGTGGTGAAGAGATTCTAGAAATTATGCCTTAAGGGTTTGATTAACCCCTACAGTGCATAATTCAAGTTACTCAAAAAGAGGGGGTAGTTCAATTTTAACACTTCTATTCTTCTGAAATATAAAAGAGTGTTAAAAAGAATCATTTTTTGTTAATTGTACTATTTTCTTTCTGATAAATGCTAAAGTCATACTTCCTGACTATAAGGAAGCTATTCTAGCAGGCTGACAAAAACGGTTTAATCTACTTAAATCTATTAATCCACTCTCTAAAACTTTTCTTTACCTTGAGTATTTAAAATAAATATTTTAATTTGCTGCTTTTAATGAGAATCAACGTTAAGCTACTTACCCAACCTTCTAACTAATTTTAACGCACTGGTATTTTAGAGTCATTGGTGCTTCCTATGCAGATGATCTCTATAAAATTCAAGGATGTCTAGCACGGGAGCAAAGAGCGTTTCAGAGCATCTGAAAAGTATGGTTTGGATAAAACAGATGGTCCATTTCAAAATATTAAATTTTTTTATTTGTCCAGTAATAAACTAAAGAACAAGGCCTTAATGCTCTCTGCTAAAAAATCCCCTCTAACTGTGACCGCTGGGCAATGGT
This sequence comes from Andricus coriarius, assembly GCA_932066315.1. Classification (NCBI taxonomy): domain Eukaryota; kingdom Metazoa; phylum Arthropoda; class Insecta; order Hymenoptera; family Cynipidae; genus Andricus; species Andricus coriarius. Next base: position 6,378 of record CAKNWT010307725.1, on the reverse strand, counting down.
AGAGTATATATAAAATGATCAGCTCCGAATGAAGCAAACTCATTTGTATTTGAATTAGAGTTTAGTTTGCGATTGAAAAATAGGGTACAGTGGAAGATGAAGTATATTGTTAAGAGGTAGGGAATGTGGCAAGACGGCGTGAACGAAATGTGAACGGAATCATAATTATTCATTTTTTGCGTCAAAGTCAGGAGAAAAATTTTTGTTATGTTAAAAAAGAGGCACAAAGTGGAGCATGGGGTTGGTCCTCGCTCGTCTTGTAGGTAGTGGTAAACAGTGGTGGCATTCAACCCTCCTTGATGGCGCATAAGGGTCAGCCTTGCTATAGTGGGTGCGCTCAGGCTGTTTCTCCCAAGCCCTTTTATTTTTCTTTCTTCTCTTGAATTCCCAAACAATTTATCGAAAAGATGGGCACGTGTTGTAAATCGATAATATCAATATGAAATTACCTTGTATTCCCATGACACTTCCATAATTGAATTAATCGTTAACTGAAAGCACAGGTCTGGGTAATAAAATCCATTTAGCTTCAGAAATAAGCAATAATGTTAACAGATATATTAGGGAAATATGCTCATCAAGATTTGAAATGTTCTACTTTGAATATTTCACATTTGAATGTTTCAATTTTAAAGGATTTCAGAATTGAGATATTTAAATTTTGATTCCTTTAAGAATTTTTTTATAGAGCTTCCTATTTAAAAATGTATAATTTTGTACGCTTACAATTAAAGCTTGTTCTGCTTTTAATTTTGTAATATACAAACCCTAATTGTTCAGAAAATCTTATGTTTCATCCCCAAAGATTGAAGTTAATTTGAATAAGTTCAAGAAATTTACATTTTTAGAGGAATTTATAATGGTTGATAAAGAAGTTCTTAGAATACGAAGTGAGGAATCAGAATGTATTATTTATCATGCGATATCAATCTCTTGGATATTAGATGTCGAAACATACTCTACTGATAAGACATTCATATTATCATTATTTTTTTTCAAATAAATTTCGAGTTAACTGATATCGTAGAATTCTTAGAAAAATCTCTAAAACTCTATAGGGGCAATATTATCATTTTTAACTGATGACATAAGTATTTTCTCGTCTAGGACAGAGTGTAAATGCTAAAATTAATCGAATCGTTTCAGCTGAGGGGAAACATTTGTGGGTTGGCATCCGAAAAAAGTTTTAAATCGTTTAATATCTTTCATCTTTTTTTATTTGAAAATTTTAAAAACTTTTCCTATAGGTTCAAAAACTATGGCGAATTTTTTATATGTATACCTTTTGCTAGTCAACAATTATAAAAAATTACAACAAAAAATTTGGTTGAATGTAGAATTATTATTTGATAATGTGGAAAAACATGTTTTTTGGATTGAGTCATGTGCTCATATTTAGAAAAAAGTGAAATATGTCGAACGTAAAATTTCTTCAGTTTGAATTGAAGTAAAATGCTATTATTTTGCTTTCTGTATTTCCGAATTTCAAATGTTTAAGAACGTCCCCTTTATTAAATAATTAAAGATTTTTCAATATTCCAATTAGTTTCAGAATGGAGTGCCCCGAAGCGGTCGAACGAGGCCAAAATTTTCGTCTACTTAAAAATGAAGAGCTACCAGAACTTTTGGATTTCCTCACGCGATACTTACCAGTATCTCTCAAGGTGATTCTCTCTCAAATATATTTATACGTTTTAGATCAATGTTTAATCTCTAATCTTAATTAATAACAATATTTATAGAAAAAAATGACGGCATTAAAAGAAATTAAGGCTTTTCAGTTTCTTTTAGTTTGAATTATAAAATTATTTTCTTTTACAATAATAGTTGTTTAGGTATTTTAATTTCGGTCTCAACGCTCATTATGTTCCTTGCAGAAGATGAATGGGTATCAAGGCCAAAGTAGGTCAAATATTGCTTCTGGTATCACGCGTCACTCATCCATAGTGCTTTATTCTCAAATCCGCGTTGCGCTTTCTTGTTATGCTCAATGAAAGCTTGATCTCCGATGTTCTTTTTCATCTTCTTATTATGATATAAGCAACTTAACCTTTAAAAGCTAGAAGGCTATTATTTATATGATTTATTATTAAATAAGTTTTAGAAATGTCAATACCTACACAGTAGTGTAGTCCTAAAAGAAGAAACTTTGACTTAGGATGGAAACTTGAAAAATAAGCTAGAGACGCGGCCTCTAGCTTAGAAAAAATTAAGAAAGTTATTGCAAAATTCTTGGCAATTTATGATAATTATTGTGAGTTCATTGATATTCATATGAAGCCACAAGTATTTACAAAACTTTTGAGTAACGTGATGCTGGGGTATATAGCTTTTTCATTGACCAAGTCGATGATCATCCACCACAAACTGAACCTTTCCCAGCAGATACCCTTTGTTCATCAACAAGCCAAAATTACGAAGTTAAAAAATGTGTCTATAATTTTGCAATGTGCGGTTTGAAAATAAGATATTTGGAATCTACAGTCCAAGCAAAACTTCAAAAACTTTGAAAATGATCTTTTAGTATGAAAAAATAACGCGAGATAGAAAGAAGTGTCAAGAGACATTTTTTTAGAACTTTTTTAGAAAAACAATTTTATTTTATGGCTTTCTTCATATCTTGCGGTGTTTTGTAAAAAAACGTGAATTTTCGTTTTTCAGACAAAAATAATTCTCTCTTGTCATCAAGGCGCGGGCGCAGATTGAATCTAGAAAAAAAAACAAGAGAAAAAAACGATGAAATTTTGAATAAATTAACATTGATTATTTTCAGAAAAACTACCGCCATTTTGTAACTTTTAAACTTTTTAAAGTTCTCCAACCAATTTCGAAAGAGGGCGAGAAATTATATCAGAATCAGGAGGAAACATATTAATACCTATAGTATATTAAAAATATCACACTTTTAACAAAAATTGAGAACATTTTTGGATAATCTGTGTTTAAAATTGTTAAAATTTAAATATTCATAACTTTGAAAAAAATTATTTTCTGACAAATAGGTAAGATATGTGTCGTCTTATACCCTTTGAAGAACAACAAATTTGAAAAAGAAAAAATTCTGTGAATTAAGCATAGACTGCCTGCGTGATTTGAAATGAATTTGGTCAACATAAGCAATTTACAACTTGGGAAAATCGCACAAACATGATTCACTGTAGTCAGAAAATTCCGAATCATAATATAATCTATGATCCATTGCCATATATATATTTATTCGAAACCACCTTGTTATGAGGCTGCAACGCCCCCTGAAAAGTGAGCAGCCCTTTACCGAATGGTGTCAGGTGGTGATATGTAATTAGTTCCAGAAGCGCCACACTGATACGTAAATAGTTCCACAAATGACCACTGAATAACGCACAATGTTTTCTCTGACCGTACTGTTAAGAAAAATAATTACACGAGATGGCATTCTAGCTCGGATCGAACCTGATTCAGTCACAGCAGTCTCATAAAATGCTGATTTCGAATAAAATATCATACATCACTCGTGCTGTTACAAACGTCTCTTCACGTAGAGCTCAATGTTCGTGGGGTAACTTGAAAACCCATGGCCGGCCATGTTTTTGTAACTCGTCATGCAAACATTGATCTGTTCGTACTAACACTACGAGCGATGTAATATACTATTTCATAACATATTGCTGACATAAAGTGGGTTCTACACTGTCTTAAATATAAATTCTTAATAATTAATTTAACTTTAACTTAATTTTTAATACTGTGTAAATGGCCCTTTTAATGCTAACTAGAACAATTTTTCGTGCGACAAGCAAGTGGCCTGGGGCCTCCAGGCTTGCAAAAGAAGTTCTCTGGCGGCCTCGACTACACCACTGTACCTATAATGAAAATCATAAATAAAATTAAATCGTCCAGGAGTCGAGGAATTCAGGGAATTCATGGAATCAAAAAGGGCATCTTTCATCACAAGTGAATTGATTAATTTCAAATTGAGTCATTCATGATTCTACAATTTTATTTCAAATTGGAAGCCTCAATAGTTGAGTCAGGGTAGGAGTACTGGAAAAGTGAGGAAAAATGAGTCCTGGTTTTGAAAAAATCGTGAATGTTAACTTTTTCCTTAATCTACGTAAAATGCCGAATACTTACAAATTTAAAAAAAATGTAAGCTCGGAAAATTATTCAAACATTTTCTTTTAAGTTCAAAGACTTCAGCAAGCAGTTAAAATGGCCAGACCCTGAGTTAAATGAAGATCTTACCATTTTAATAGCTGGTAGGGACATTTTTAAAGGCTTTGAAAAATGTTAGAATAATTTCTAGAGCTATTGAAATTTATTTTAGTTCTGTGAGGTCCATAAAAATGAAACTTTTCTAGATAAACTCAAATTAAAAATCCATCAGAATTTCTAAAAATTGGGCATATTATTTATAGATTATATACAAAAATGATCTAAATCTTGATTTTTCCAAAACTCTACAATTAACAAATTTCATCCTATTTCGTCTTTTCCGAATCTAAGAATATTAAACGATTTATTTCAAATTTTAGACCAGTTATGAGGGACAAAAAAGAAACTGTTCAGCTCGAAGGCCTTTTAAATTTCTAAATCTTTTGCTCTCGATCCGTCCCAGAAGACAAATTACTGTGTTGACAACGAAAAACATTATCATTCCCGATTTTTCCAAAACTCTGCAATTATTTAAATTTTAATTGTTTTCGTCTTCTCGAATCCAAGCATATTAAGTGAGTCATTTAAAATTGTAGACAAGTTATGAGGGACCAAAAGAGAAACTGTTCAGCTCGAAGGCCTTTTCAACTTTCAAAACTTTTGTTCTTGATCCGTCCTAGTAGACAACTGTATTGACAACGAAAACAAATTATTCGCGATTTTTCTAAAACTCTGCAATTAAATCAGTTTTAATTAGAGGGTTGCGCCGAAAGACTTTTGACCGGCGGCGGCGATTTGTGCAATTTTGATTGGCGGCGTGACGGTCTAGTTTACGCTCACCTCCCGCAGGGTGTCTAGCGTCTGGGGTAATTGGACAGAGTGCGAATGGGATTAGTATCTAGTTTTAACCGGATTTAAAGGGACGAGCGAGCACTCTCAGGTATCGGCGAGCGGTGTGGTAGGCATCCAAGGGGGACGCGGAATCACTCAAGCGTGAAAATGGACACGGTGCGAATGGACACCGTGCGCGAGGTGAGTGTAGTATTTTTTTGACATACAGCTTGGAGAATATACAAATATGATTAACATTTGCGATTCTCATGCTTTGGCTTTCGGTGTTGAACACCGGAATTAGATTTCAGAGGTGGCTCCTAATTGGTTGCAGGAATTTCTGCAACAAATCAAAAACCACAGGAAAGAAACCCGGCACCATGTAAATATACCTAAGATTACGTCGGCGAATTCGAATCAGCGATGGCGCGGTTTTGAAGCAAGTTGGCCGGCAGGGTGACGCGGCGGCTCAACCGTCTAGTTTCTAGTTTTAATCCTTTTCGTCTTCGCAGAATCTAAGGATATTAAACGCGTTATTAGCAATTGTAGGTAAGTCACGTGGGACCCAAAAAGAAACTGTTCAGCGCGAAGGCCTTTTCCATTTCCAACTCTTTTGTTCTCGATCCGTCCTAGTAGACAACTGTGTTGACAACGAAAAAAAAGATCATTCCCGATTTTTCCAAAACCCTGCAATTAAAAAAAAATTTGAATTCTATTCGTCTTCACTGAATCTAAGGATATTAAACGCGTTATTAACAGTTGTAGGCAGTGTTGCCGATGACCGGGAAATTTCCCGGTTTCCGGGAAATTTCGTTACTGCCGGGAATATTTCGGGAAATCGACAAATTCCGGAACGAATCGGAACAATTCATTTAAATTATATTTAATAAGTTCAATTGAATGTTTTAGAAAATGTTTTCAAAAGTAATCATCAATCATAATGAGAATCTTTTACTTGTCAGTTTCCTTTAGTTTTGCTTTAGGCTAACTTTGGTATGTAGAATTTCACTGCCCAGCCCTATCTGGGCAGGGTCG
>CAKNWT010307698.1:672-12550 GCA_932066315.1 Andricus coriarius | reverse complement strand
CTGTAGATAACCAACAAAATCTAAATTTTACAGGAGATTCAGGATTCCGGAGGTTTAAAAAAAATCCTTCTAACACAATATGTAGTTGATTCTTTAATAAGTTTTTCTGATGTTCTAGTTCCCTGCTGACACATCTTTTGAATTTTCACTGAAGTTTTAGTCAAAAATGAATAATAACTAGCACAAATTGTCACTAAAGGAAATTAGTCGCTCCATTTTCATTAATTAAGATTCAAATTTAAAATTTAAAGTACCTGCGTCAATATTTCCATTACAATTGAAGATAATATGAAATTTTTAGGTCTGTGGGCCATACCAAATTTTATTTTTATTGAGTTTTTTTTCAAACTGTAAAATAATTGTTATTAATAAGCCCTATGATTATGTGTACTTGTATACATGTTCCAGACTTATAAGACAGTTGCAAATTCGTATCTATAAATGAAAGTCGAATTTCATGGATAACTTATATTTGCAGAAAGTATGTATTTTAGTGAATGTCAGACAAAAGTAAGAATTATTAAAAATACATAAATTTGTATACATTCTATTCATACTACACTCAAAATCGGTTTGCAACTTTGTACTACTGTATAGAATAGAGTTTTAAAACCTTACCCAAGCTTGCAACTGTTTGAGAACTAAAACCAGGCGGGATTCCGGAGGGGGGCCACGGGGGTTTGCCCCCCCCCCCCCCCCATCCACAAAAAAGACCCAGACTCGAAATTTTCAAATAAGATAATTGAAGTTTACTATATACGATAGTGGAAAGCGAATTTCCTCCTTGAATTCGATTCTAGAGAATCCATCAATTCTCAGCGTCTACTTGTCAAATTTAGCGTCCATCTTATATGATATAGTTACGTACAGATACGCTGGTAACGCATATCAATGTTAAAATGTATTCCCAACACTGGCACTTTCACTCTTGCCAATGTAGATTTCCAACTATGTAATTCTCGCAGTCCATTAGGGTCTCGAATTCTCTCATGGATTCAAGATGCATCATTTTATTGTGAATAACCATTTAAGGTGAACAGGGAGCGAACTCAGCTGATTGCGAGATATTCGAGTAATGTGTTTACGTTTTGCGAGTTGCCTTTTTCGATTGTTTTGGTCACAATAGCTAATTTTTGAAAACTTAAAATATTGATAATGAAAAGCAAGGATCACAGAAAACATAAATAATGCAATGTCTTTTATTTATGCCTCCTTGAACCGTACGCTAGTTGCAGGCTTAAACTGTTTAAGTTGGGATAAGCTTACCTGAGGCCTAATTCTGGCGTATGGGAGGGAGTAGAGACCAAGCGTCCAGTCTCTCTACTTCTCATGCGCCAAATGTTACGTCTCAGTTACGCTTATCCCCACTCTGCCCCCACTTAAGCAATTTAAGTCTGCGAATAGCGTATAGTGTGAGGAGGCTCATTTTAGTATTGAATTTCACTGGAAGGTATGCTTTATATCGAATGTACATCCGATTACCACACATTTAAGTAAATACGTGCGTAATTAAATAAACATTGATCTGACGTTTTTCGAAAAAAAAAAATCAAGAATAATATGGAGTTCAATGTCTTTATTTCTAAAATAGAACAAAACATACATTTTTTCAAGTTTTTTCATTCTTGACTTTGTTATAAAAAAAACATGTTTGCTTGTATGTTACCAAAATTTCAAGCTGATACCAAGAAATGAAGAAATGCGAAAATCAACTAGTAATTTCAAAAATTAAAAAATAAACGCTTTAAAACCAGAAGATAGTTCGTTGCAAAAATGGAAAAATTAGTTTTATTTGAAAAACATCTAATAACTTAAAAGTCTAAAATACCTTTAAAAAGAAGTACAGAACTTCGGAGAAAGCTTACTATTTTGGAATTTATCAATATTTGTAGAAACTTTAAAATGTGTATACTGTATTGAATAGAAATTAAATTAAAAGACTTCAACGTCAGAATTATTGAACTGTATATTATTTTGATTGTTTCTTTGAAGAAAAACGGTTAAGCTATCAAGCACGAAAAAACGTACTATCATTCGAAAAGCATAATTATATTCTGAAATATTATAATTCAAGGTGGCCGCTAGATCGGGAAACCGGGAAATGACGGGGAATTTTCGAGACCTTGAAATGACAGTGAATTTATTTGTTGACCGGGATTTTTATAAGTTTTTAGAAGAAAAATCTATCTAATCACTTCAAATATAATAAATTTCATATCACAAGATATATAATGCAATTTAAAATTGGACAATAATTAATTGATTTTGTAGAGCGATTCTGTATCTGTTGAAATGAAACAATTGACAGCTTTTGACGTTAAAAATTAAAATTTTTCAATTCGAAAGCCTTAGTAGTTAATCAAATATAAACTTCCGATTGAAGCTTTATAAAACATCTGTTGTTTCAGCCTAAAATATACAATTTTTCACGAATTCAATTTGAAAAATTGTAATTAAGTAACAGAACAATTTTTTAATAGTCAGCAATATTTGACTGTTTATTTAGAATGAACAATTATAAATAAAATATTTAAAACTAAACAATTTGAAACTGAATTGTTTGAAACAGAAAGCCTTGAATCGCTGAAATTACGTAGAGCTAAACTTAAACTTTGAACGTTACAATCTTGATGTTAATTGCACAGATTGAAAAAAATGTGTATTTGAAAGTGAAAATGTTGAATTTTGATGTGCAAATACTGATTTATTCATTTAGAAATTTGGAAAAAATTGGAATAAATTTAAGAGACATTTAGAAGTTTTGAAAAAATTCAAAAATAATTTAAAACTTGAAAAGATGTCAAAATAATGTAAAACAAATTGTAGATTTTTGAAGATTTCAAACGAAAAATTCAGAAGCTTTTTAAGCATTTTAAAAATTCATTAAGAATACTTGAGAAATTGAAAATGATTTGTCATTTTTAAAAATTAATTTCAAGATAATATTTAAAAAGATTTAAAAAGATTTCTAAAACTGAAAAAATAATAGTCTGGAAGTGTTTAAGGCAATTTTTTTAATTTCGCAAGATTTATTACAATTTTTAGGAAAAAATCTAATCATTTTAACTTAAAATTGCCTAAAATGATGTAATTTTGAATAAATTTGATTCGTTAAAACAATCACGTCAGGCAAATAATTTTTTAAGAACAAGAAGAAATCTGCCTCAGCCCGGATTTGAACCGGGAATATGAATATAGCAAATAGTGGAAATAGACGCTTTAATTTTTTTAGTTTAAAAAAAGTCTTTTTGTAGTTTACGCTTGACTTCGAAAATTTTATGCATATTTTATACTTGTTTATTAATGATTGTACCATGAGATACAAGACGCAGCTTGTAAATATAAAAACATGGTTCCTATTTAAAAATTCATTAATTATGTTGATAACATTCATGATTAATATATTTTTATAATTTATAATAAAAATTGAAAGCGTAGAAATAACTTTAAAATGATTACTAACTTCCCCCTTGAGAGTGGAGGGGAAAAAGGGAATTATTGTATGCCCACCCCCCCAAGCCCGTCTCTTGATTCGCGCCTGGTTAAAAATGTTAATTTATCTAATTTCTATAGTTTTTCGACATTTTCTTGGGCCGTATGGACAAGGGGTTTGCAAATCTGGATTTTAGTTGTAAACCATAATTCTAATCATTATACAATTTCTTTACGCTTCTTACAAAGATGTAATTATCAAAATTCTTATTTATCCATGAACAAACACCTCGTGCAGAAATCGTCATATCTTTTTCCTATTACCGACATGGCCCTAATCGGGCTGATACGGTCTGGCCTGGTTAGCGCTAATTGCATGGCCCGGAGACGTGCCAGACCGGGTTGGCCAGGTTACCTTCTGCAACGGCACCTAGCAGGTTTTGAAGGAAATTGCAAATTGTGGTATATTTTTGAGAAATACATCAAGTGAAAAGCAGTACAGTGCTAGTTCTGAAACATCGTCTCATTGCAAGTATACCATATTCAAGTGACGTGAATGGAAGTAAGTAAATCAGTTAAACGTAACCTCAAAATTAAACTTTATATTGAGCGTATATTGTACATAATATTGAGTATTATTTATAATGCTCCGTACAAAACTTTGTGGTTAAAAAAAAAAACGGTAATTACGGACATTATTCGATTCACAATTTATTATCTGTAAATGAGTAATCTTTTCACAAAATCTGTACCAATTTGGAAATTTACTGTTATAAAAAGAATAAATTATTTTGAAGAATTATTGATATAATGTGGATGCTGATGCAGATTATGAAGACGAAGAAGAGAGAAGAAGAAATGGAAATACCCTATCGAAAATCTTGAAATTGGTCGCGATGATCTCGGTGTTGCCAACGAGTTTCAAAACCTCAGCGTACAATTCGGTTAAAATGCTATTGATTCGGTTAAAAATACTATTAATTGTTTCTAAGCCCGTACAGCACGTAAATTTTAAAAACCCTGTGATATTATAAACATAACCTCTACGGTGTTACAAGATTTTCAATTATTTTCACTCTTATGTCGTAAATTCGGCATGTTGAACATTGTCACTTCACAGACTTAAATTATTATTTTAAGAGTTTAGATATATAAATACAAAATATACTGGATAATCCGTTCACCCTAACTTTTCTTCAGTGTGATATAACATGAATTTATCGCGCTAATATGTCAAACTCGACTTCTCAATAATTGGAGCTTCACTCCAGTTTACGGCAGTGTGCATTGCAATTTAGTACATTAAATTTGTTTTAATCTACTGGAAGTACTATTTTTCATGTTTGCTCAAGGTACGTAAGAATATTACACGTTTTTCAAAAACATAACATCAATTTATCTCCATTTACCTGTTTCTCTTTATTTCAAAAATTTAAGAGATTAGAGCATGAAATAAAAAAAAACCTTATATTTCAGTTTTTTTTTAGCTATACATTGTACTTTTTCTCCGTAATGCACAAGTATTTTGCGCTTAGATCTTTATTGCAGCAAACAAATAAAAACAGTAAAGTGAAGAAAAGTAGTATAAAAATCTTCTAAATGGTCAAGTTTAATTTCAGCAATTTTTAGTCTCAGCCGTAAAGAATCTATATTATTTAAGTTTTCAAAGCGTACTTAGGAAATAAATATTTATTGTTAAACTTCTTTTTAAAGTGACAAGTTCAGAATATGTCTGATATGCCCAGGGAAAAAGTTATATATAGTTTATATATAGTATATATACAGTGTATATACAGTATAGTTGGTTAATTTCATTTGTGCCGGTAGATGACCGTTGACACAATCTGTTTACATTACATTATTGAACTGGATAAGATTTGACAATTAAAACAAGAATTCCGTGGCAAAATACATGCCTAAACTATAAGGAAGGATTGTTTTTACAATTTAATACAAAAGAAAATGGATGCACTGGAAGACTGGCCAGAATATCCCATTTAGATAATTGGTCATGCAGGTTAGTTTAAGAAAATATTAACTTCACGTTTTTTCCCCTATTCAAAGTATTTATTGTATAACAAATTTAAAGATATAACAAAATTTATTTTAAAAATAACAATGCATAATTTGCAATAGTCTTTTCTACAAGTACGTTTGCAACATTTAATATTGTTGAAACTGGTATTTATTAAAGAAAAAAAAGTATAACTAACTAATAACTAACTAATCTTTTTGGTTTAAAATTCAACTATTTGGTTAAAAATTCATTTTTTCGTTGAAAATTCAAGTATTTTGTTGATAACACTAGTTTACAAAATTAAACAAAATTTCTGTACATATAATGTCACTATTTTTTTCATATGTATTTTGGCTCGATAAACTCAAAAATCACATAAAAAAAATTTTTTATAGATAGGTTTTCGAGATATGATTTTTTGAAATTTTTTTCGGCTGTGACTTCTCATGTTAGGCCATATATCAAGTTATGAACGTCAGATTGGCTCGCACGAGGTCTCAAATTAAAGGTAATAAAATTTCCAATAACTGCTTCTCTTATTGTTTTTTAATCTGTTCAGTAGTTTAGGTGTTATGCCCCAAAATATATGAGAAAATTCCATTTTTTACGCCCAAATAAAAATCGAAAATTCACTCTATCGCCATGCAAAAATAGAAAAATTAAAATTAGGTCCAGTTTCTTATTTTTTATATATACATCGAAATTTTATGAAAAAAACAAGGCATTGATGAAGAAAATATATGCATAAATAGCGGAAGTATAAGCACTTGATTGAAGGTACCAAAATTCTAATTTTACTCTGTTTTTATATTTTTTTCATTTTTTGTATAGAAAATATTTATTTACTTTAGCCCTGCTACCCTGCTACCGGGGAAAAATCCAAGTTAGAATGCAAAAAATTAATTTTGAGCGACATACTTACACCAGTTGAAATTAAAATTAAATGTACACATTTTTTCATTTTGTAAAGCAGTGTAATGAAGAAGTACATGTATTAAATAATAGTACATTATGCAACAAGGGGTAAAATAGAAGATTTTTCACGCGGGTGAGTTTACTGCCCGAACGAGAATATTGTTGCAGAGGGAGCGTTTACTGCCCTCGCTTCGCTCGGGCAGTAAGTACCAGAGGAAACAATATTCTCCTAAGGGCAGTATAATCACCCGAGGGAAAAATATACTTTTGCCTCGTGTTGCATATAGTATTTTATTCCACTCTCGACTGAAAGTCCACTTTTTGGTCCTGAAAAGCGGGGTCGAAACAACTTCGCATTCTAAGGAGATTTTTTGAAAATGAAAAAAAAAATACTTTTGCCCCACTAAATTTTACTTTTGCCCCGCAAAAATAGTTTTTGGGAAAAATATGCTACTTTCGCCCCGCTTATCAGGGGCAAAAGGTGGGTTTTTCGGTCGGGTGTGCAATAAAATAAAAATATATATTCCATACACATTTTTGCATAATTCTTGGGCAAATCCTTAACAATTTGCTTGTAATTCGGGCTTTTATTGTTTTCAAAAAAATTGGAAACAGTCAACTAGAATGATTTGCAGGCTGCAACCTCATTAGGTGTCAATAATGAGGGGAAATTTTAATCTTTGAGCACCTTTCTTATCTGTGGACCGTCAAAGATTCTTTCTTTGATTTTTGCAATAGAAAGTCGTGGGAAAATCGATCTTAAATGCTCGAGTGCTCGGCTTTCTTTGTCTAACGCTTTGACGAAGTTTTTGAAGAGTCCAAGTTTTATGTGTAATGGTGGAAGGATGATATTTTGTTTCTTCACCCACACTAGTATCGATACTTTTTTAGAATCGGAATCAAGAATTGAAAGTATGTAGTATTTTGTAATCGATACTCAAAGAATAGTATCGGCATCGCCTAACCCTTTGTACACTCGGTGCAGCGCGTGCACTGACGAGAGGCGAACCATCTTTGAATTTTGGTACCTTCATTCAATTGCTTATATCTCCGGTATTTATGCATATATTTTTTTCATAAATGCCTTGCTTTTTTCGTAAAATTTCTATGTATATATAGAAAATAAGAAACTGGACATAATTTGAATTTTTCTATTTTTGCATGGCGATAAAGTGAATTTTTGATTTTTATTTTGGCGCAAAAAATGGAATTTTTTCATATATTTTGGGGCATAACACCTAAACTACTGAACAGATTGGAAAACAGTATGAAAAGCAGTTGTTGGAAATTGTATTACCTACAATTTGAGACCTCGTGCGAGCCAATCTGACGTTCATAACTTGATATACAGGGTGTCCACGCTGGGGCTTACCAAAAAGTATGCAACCCGCCATACACGGTCATAAGGTTAGCATTGTCGTGTGAGACAGGTTGCATAATTTTTGGTAAGCCCCAGCGTGGACACCCGGTATGGCCTAACATGAGAAGCCACAGCCGGAAAAAATGGAATAAAATTTCGAAAAATCATATCTCGAAAACCTATCTATAAAAAATTTTTTTAATGTGATTTTCGAGTTTAGCGAGCCAAAATATACATGAAAAAAATAGTGACATTAAATGTACATTTTGGCTGTGAACTAGTGTAATTTATCTTTTTACATTCTCATCAGAGAAGGTCTTAGATTTTTGTAAAATATGACACCCCCCCCCCCCCCCGTCGTTTTGGTCAAATGTCCACGTTTTGAGGCCCCCTGAACCCGAAAAACATGGTTTTACAAATGTGTCTGTATACATGTCTGTATGTGAGCACGATACTTTTGAATAAATGGACAGATTGGATTGGCTTTTGATATACTCTTTTACTGCCCTAAAATGTAGGTCAAGTTTGTTAGACAACCATTTTGGATAACAATTCAAACAGAGCATTTTCAAAATATTTGAGACACCTTTTTTTAGAATTTGGAAATTCTATGTATGGCTGTTCGCACTATTCAAAAAGGCGAACAATTTATCCTGATGACTCTTTTTGATAAAAAAGAAATTACCAGAGTTACAGCATTTACAAAATTCAAAAAAACAAACGAAAGTGACAATTTTAGGCCAAACAGCGCACGATATGAAAAAAAGTGAAGAGGAGAAAAACGTTGGTTTTTGAACACCCTACCAAACTGTTATAACTACATTTTGAATTTTCTTGAAAAATCGAAAATTAACATTTTGATAGCACAAAAAAATAATGAAAAATCAATAATTCCATTTTTCGGTCAAACTATACAAGATACGAAAAAATACGAATAAACAAAAATTGTGCATTCAAAAAAGATCTACAAATTTAGTCTGAATCACTTTTTGATCGGACGCGTAGTTTGTGTTTAAATTCGTAAAACACCGCATTAAAAATAAACAGGATTAAATTTTTGGACAAACGACATAAGCTACGAAAAAAAAATAATAAGACAAAAGATATTTATAAAAAAAAGAGCTACAAACTTGTTATTATTTATTATTTAACAGGAAGCGCCGCTTTTGATTAATTCGTAAAAAAACAACATGAAAAATAAAAAATTTAATTTTTTCGACAAACGACACAAACTATGAAAAAAATGAATTCACAAAAGTTGCTCATCCAAAAAAGAGCTACAAATTTGTCATTTTTCACTCAAAAAGGATGCACAAATTCTTTATTAATAATTTATAGATAGAACAAGTAGATTTTCTTTTAATCGTGGAAAACAAGATTAAACATAAAAAAATTAAACTTTTGGAAATAAGAAACAAGAGACGAAAAAAAATGAAAAGACGTAAGTTGTTCAACCAAACAAAATCTACAAATTGTTTAAAAACTCTTGTTTTTAAAATATATTAAAAATACACAAATTACCTGTTGGAAAAAGGGCACAAGCTACAATAACATTTTTTAAACAAAATTGGTCGCCTAAATCATACCTACAGATGTGCTAAAACCCACTTTACGCTAGGATGCGTATTTTTAGTTTAAATCGTAAAAAATAAAATTGAAAATAAACAAATTAAATTGATGTGAAAACGATACAAAATGGCATAAAATGTTTATTAGCAAAATTGAGCTGCCGGATCGAATAAGGGCACATAAAATTATTTCGCCAGGAGTGGGAAGGCCCCTGGAGGCTTTCAAAAACAGTTTCGAATTTTAATTTTCAAAGACTATATCTAGATGTAGAATTTCATTGCGCAACTTTCTTCTCTCAGGCAAAAAGTTGCAGCTTTTTTAGTTTTCTAATTAAAGCCAAAAAACTGACTTTTTTTGAAAAATCAATTTTAATACTTTTTTCACTTCAACTCGTGCTCAGTCAGTCAGTTTTTCGAGTTTTTCAGTAAAATTTTCAAGGAATGTAGTTCAAAATGTGCTTCGACTGATAGAGTAAAAGGAATTTAAAAATTTATTGCAAAAAAATGGTTGTTAATTTTTTTCTGATGCGTGACGCACGTCGGACTTCTCTAACTTCCAGCGTTTCGTTTATCGAGCGAATTTTGAGCAACAATAAACTTCCAGCGAGAAAGTTGTTAACAACAGTACAAAGAAGTTTTCTGGAAAATTTGAGCCCAATCGAATCAATATTCAAGAAATTATTGAAGTCTCAAGTCGCTAGTGGCTAGGAGACTCGCGCGCGGACTGTAGCGAGAGTCTCCGATCCGATTCATAATACAGTTCACCGGCGCCAAAAATAAAAACTATTCATGTAATCAGGTAATATCAAAGTATTATGAATAAATAAATAATATTGCGTAATGTGAAATAATTTATTAATTTAATATTATGTACAATATAATTGTTCTATTTTTGAGACAAATCTAACAAAAGCGTATAATCTCTGACAATTCGCAGAATTGGAAGTTAGAAAAAAATTATTTCTAATTTGAAAGCTTTTTCCGTTTTTTAATTAATATTAATTTAAAATTATATAAAGTCTTTAATATAAATATTACGCTTTCTGAACTTACGATTACTAGTGAGATCCTTCTTCGCTTTGATATATACATTTTGTTTGCGGAAAGTACAAAGTAATTATTTTTTATTCAGAACAGCTTTTCAATAAGCACAGATTTTCATTAAGCACAGATTTTCAATAAAATTTCACTATTTCAAATTCAGAGTAAAATATCTCACATTTATTATTGATATTTGCACTGACAAAATTCACTTTCGCGATTTTTCACTGTTTTCAATTCCACGAATTTAAAGCATTGAAAAATTCGCGGAATCAGGAATTCGCCGAATCTCAACTATTAGATGATTATGTTTTGTTTTGCTTCTGTACAGTTTGTCTCAAAAATAGAACTATTCTATTGAACATAATATTAAATGAATAAATTATTTTACAATATGCAATATTATTTATTTATTCATAATACTTTGATATTACCCGATTACTTGAATAGTTTTTATTTTTGGCGCCGGTGAACTGTATTATGAATCGGATCGGAGACTCTCGCTACAGTCCGCGCGCGAGTCTCCTAGCCACTAGCGACTTGAGACTTTAATAATTTCTTGAATATTGATTCGACTGGGCTAAAATTTTC
The DNA here is from genome assembly GCA_932066315.1 of Andricus coriarius. NCBI lineage: Eukaryota > Metazoa > Arthropoda > Insecta > Hymenoptera > Cynipidae > Andricus > Andricus coriarius. The sequence goes on along the minus strand of CAKNWT010307698.1, from coordinate 1,626 downwards.
CAGAAAACTTCTTTGTACTGCTGTTAAAAACTTTCTCGCTGGAAGTTTTTTGTTGCTCAAAATTCGCTCGATAAACGAAACGCTGGAAGTTATAGAAGTCCGACGTGCGTCACGCATCAGAAAAAAATTAACAACAATTTTTTTGCAATGAATTCTGAAATCCCTTTTACTCTATCAGTCGAAGGACATTTTGAACTACATTCCCTGAAAATTTTACTGAAAAATTCGAAAAACTGACTGACTGAGCACGAGTTGAAGTGAAAAAAGTATTAAAATTAATTTTTCCAAAAAAGTCAATTTTTTGGCTTTAATCAGAAAACTAAAAAAGCTGCAACTTTTTGCCTGAGGGAAAAAAGTTGCGCAATGAAATTCTACATCTAGATATAGTCTTTAAAAATTAAAATTCGAAAATGTTTTTGAAAGCCTGGAGGGGTCTCCCCACTCCTGGCGAAATAATTTTATGTGCCCTTATTCGATCCGGCAGCTCAATTGTTTTTTTTTATAGGATGCGCACTTTTTTTCATTTATAAAAACAAGACAATGAAATACGTAGATATGTTTCAATACCAATGCATATTATGAATTTTAATGATATAAATTTATTGCAATGATAAATTTTTCAGGGCAGTTGAGAATAAAATTTAATGCGAAATAAGAAAGAAATATTAAAGTAATCATGATAAATATAATTTGTACTTTATATTAAAATATCTGAAAAAGCAATTCCAGGCCGATGTACATAAATAAATGTAATTTACATTTTATATAAAAGTATTGAACATAATGTAGAAAAGTTCACATTTTGGACAAAATCGAGTACCAAGCACGAGATACGTGTTGAGAATGTGTTCGTTAATGCCGAAGGATTTTTAACAAAAGAGAACTCGCAGTCACCAAATTAAAGTTGTCGATGCTTTGACCTTTAATTTTAAAAGGTTTGTGCTTAAATGGGAT
>CAKNWT010307671.1:0-10389 GCA_932066315.1 Andricus coriarius | reverse complement strand
TGTAGTGTTCATCCAGATTTGTTCTACATTAAATCATGAAAGTTATACAGAATATAGAAAATTTGTTCAAGGTTCTCTCTCATCCCCGACTCTTGAAATAATTCAAGAAAGTTTAAAGAACTTTTTTTTTCCGTGTGGATGGGATGGGAGTTTAGCGAAACTTTAAATGCAGTAACCTTCACACGGTGGGTTCTGGGTTGTTTAGTTTAAGAAAAAAACTGGCGAAGAGCTGCATGAACGCTCGAGATAAATGCAAATTACACAATCGCGCAAATCACGTATTATGTTAGCAACAATTTTGTAGTAGATTTTTTGCCTTTGTGACAAAGAAGTTTATTTTAGCTGTGCTGGTTATTTATGTGTTTATAGGGAATTTAAAGAAAAATTTCTATATACAATTTATTGAAAAAAATTAATTAACTTTAGAAAATTTTAAATAATGACCAAAAACTGATTATTTTGATTTTTTAGAGGTCGAAAAAGCTGATTTATATTTTCGAAGGATTTTACTGATAAGTAAGATTGAAAATACATACCCGTTGCAAGTTTGTTGTTGTTAAATTCACCTTTTTTTATCAATTTTTTTCTAGTTTCTCGAAAACGTTTAATTGTATCGAACAATTCCTTCTTCATGAAAGATGTGTTTTTGTATCCCCTATCATTATTGTCCTCAATAATTCTTCAATACGACCGATATTTGAGGACTAAATAGGGGGGGGGGGTATCAACAAATTTTTTAATTGTAATGAAAATACAGTTTTCTGTCTTAGGCAAAAAGGAAAAAATAGGACCCCAAGAATTTCAATGTAAAAGATTTGTATTTTACGCTACACCGTAATATATAAGTCTAACGTTCTTTATTTTTTTGCTAATACATCTGAGATAAACTTTTCCCGTATAGTTTTTTCTGCGATAAATTCAAACATAATTTCTATTTGCTTATACCTTTTTAGTTTACTTAAGTTTATTTAATTTTAGGAAACACAATCTAGGATAACGCTTATTTCCCATCCGTAGGATTTTTTCAAATTCAATTCAGAATTAATCGACATTCTCCACTTTCTAAATTATTTCTGACTTCTTGGTCAAATTTCAAAGCTTCACACTTATACGATCTTTTTAAAACTATTCACGGTGTTGCCACGAGTCCAGGACCTTCTCTTGTCCTGGGGGCGTCGTCCAGAATTGACGTCATGCTATTATTTTTCATTTTTACCGCTCCCATCTTCCTTTTATTATTATGTACCATAACCTGCATTTTAGCCGATTATCTTATTTTCATTAAATTTTACTCTGATTTATTATTTGATGTGGACTCAGAATGAGTCCATGAATTGCCTGAAGGGCGCCAGATAGTTTTTATAACCTACAACTATCAAAAGATAAAATGTCATTTAATTCTCCTCAAAAACTCTAATCGTATTGTAATATAGTTTATTTCTAACTTGCCCGCTAGCTCCAGTAGAGTGGACCGGTAAGGACTAACGCAGAGGGTCAACAATAAATTGAATTCACACACTTTTTCATTTTTACTTTAGATATAATTAAATCGGATTGGGATTCGGGTCATTAATTAAACCACCAATAATTACAATGAGTGGGCCTTCGCCCCACTCAACAAGAATTAATTTCTAAAAGACAGAAAATACATTAGAATTTAAATTTCACAATCCACTGCAGCCAACCTCACAGGATCTGACAGTTGTTGTTATTGTTCTGTGTGTGTGTGGGGGGGGGGGGTTGATCCACCCAAGTTGAATATGGAATACAAAAACAAAATACGAGGAAATTAGCATGCTAGACCCTTTACCCTAAAAGCGTTACGTAATACATGGATGACTCCATACTGCGTGAAGAATCCATTTAAGCAATATATATTTCACAAAATGTGGGTCGAATTGAAATACAATCAGTTTTAAAAGGTTCTTCTAGATTCTACTTAATTGTTTATAAATAGCTACCAATTGAAAATGTATTTTTCTCTTGTTTAGATTCTGTCCTGCAAGACGAATTTGTTAAAACAACAAGTGAGGAATTTAAATGTGCACGAACATATCAGTTATAGCCTTCTCAATGAAGCGGGGATTCCGACGCCGAAATTCGGTGTGGCTAAAACCCCTGAAGAAGCGGCGAAAATGGCTGCGGATCTCAAAACAAAGGACATTGTTTTAAAAGCCCAAGTTCTTGCTGGAGGTCGAGGAAAGGGACATTTTAAAGGCACCAACATTAGTGGTGTGAAGATGTGCGAAACGTAAGTTACATATTCTGAGCGATATCTTTTCCATATGCATACGTATATTTTATTATTCCAGACCAGAGGAAGCCAAAGATCTAGCAAGCAAAATGCTAGGTAAGTTGTTAATAACAAAGCAAACTGGAGAAGCTGGTAGAATTTGCAATGCTGTGATGATTACTCAGCGGAAGTTCCCTCGTAAAGAATACTACCTAGCAGTTATGATGGAACGAGCCTTTGGAGTTAGTTGAAATATTTTTAATTTTCGTTCGCATAAAACCATGTAACACATTACACAGAATTATTTAAAAAATCAAACCTTTTTTGGGTAATTAGGGTCCCGTAATAATAGCATCGAGTCAAGGAGGCGTCAACATTGAAGAGGTGGCTGCCACAAATCCAGAGGCCATCATGTATGAGCCGATCGATATAGAAAAAGGAATTACAAAAGAACAGGCAGATCGGATTGTCACTAAACTTGGTCTTGATAGTGTTAAAGATTCAATTTCTAAGATGATAATAAACCTATATGCAATGTTCCTAAAAAAAGACGCTCTTCTTTTGGAAGTAAATCCTCTCGCTGAAGACATCAACGGCGAATGTAACTTTTTAAAATTTATGTTATAATTAACTTTAAAATTTATTGTTTGAGCATTATTTAAAAATGTATATTTGATTCTTCTTATTTCAGATTTTGCCCTGGATTGCAAGTGCAGATTTGATGACAATGCGGAATTCAGGCAAAAGCCGTTATTCAGTTTGAGGGACTGGACTCAGGAAGATCCTAAAGAAGTTGAAGCAGCGAAGTTTGATCTGAACTACATTGCGTTAGACGGAAATATCGGTTGTATGGTTAATGGAGCTGGGTTAGCTATGGCCACTATGGACATTATCAAATTGCATGGTGGCGAACCTGCGAATTTCCTTGACGTCGGTGGTGGTGCGACAGCTTCCGCTGTAAAGGAAGCCTTTAAAATCATCACGTCGGATCCCAGGGTGAGAATCTACTAATATTTAATTGCCTTTTAAATTTTAGGACCGCATCATTTTCGTTTCCCATCCATCGATTCAAAATGTCAAATAGGAGGTGCCCATTTCAAAAATTATTATTTTTACTAAAAATCTTATACCCAAACTTGTTCTCGGTTAAAAATGAACGCGGTTTTCCATCATAGCCACGGACCAAGTCAAGTGACTGATGAGATGAGGATGTAATTATGTTATTTAATACGGCGTATGAAATCATTTGCGATGATGTTTTAGGTACAAAATTGGGAGCATGGTGTAGTTTGCAGTTCGTCTTTTACCGCTGTTATGCCTACACAGCGGCCGTGAGTGTTGGAGGTGACAACAGTCGCCTCTGGATGCTTTCTTAGAGCTACCATGTATCACTCTATAGGTTTTTAGTCGCTTGCTTCCTGATGGTCCAGGAAGTTTCTTACAATGCGACAGGTGTTTAATAAAACCGCCTTCTGAGCTGCTGCCAGTACCCTACTGACTCCTAAATGTTCAAGATCTTCAGTGAATCTTGCGTGCACATTGTCTGTAGCCGGAATCAGAATAGGATGAATAGATGTATGTTTCACATTCCTCCATATTGTCTTTACTTCATGCCTTAGCTCGCTATGCTTGTGGATCTTGGTTGTATAGGCTGCCTGCAAATTTGCGTTAAGTAGACAAGCAATGTCGATGATGTGGACTCTTCCACCTTTTTTTTCTCGCATTACGATGTCCAGTCGATTGGCTCGGATAGTAATATCCCAATGTAAGACGTAATCTTCGTTTTCTCAAACGGACATTGCAATGTATATATAGAAAGGCATCCATTCTGTTTAGAGTCCTAGGTTTCAGGCAAGTTGTTGATGTTTAATGCCCGCCACATCATTATGCCTGTGCGTATATTCTCTTTGAGCCATTACGCGACAACCGTCAATAATGTGCAAACGCAATGTTTCCATTGCGTTTCTAATTCCTCTGTGGTTTCTGCCCTGATATTCAAGGCCTCCTCTGAGGACAAATTCAAGGGCGTGTAGTCAAGATCAGCTTAACAGATGGTGTTGTAAAGAGTAACATCTCGCTTGCTGTTAAAATAGTGTGGCAACTGTATAACTTGTGACTCACACAGTTTCCTGACATCTACAATGCCCCTACCCCCTCTATGTCGTAGTCATTTCTGCGCGGATGATTTCGTTTAGTCGTTCGAGGTCAGTGTTCGACCATTTGATAAGCACAAAGGAGTACGTGAGGGCAGGGATGGCATAGGTGTTGATTGCCTTGTTCTTTTTGCCGAGTTAAGAGAACTCTTCAGAATCATATATATCCCCTATTGTACCCTATATTCAGTTAAGGTCCCTAAAGTACCCTGTTTTTAAACATTAGGTCCCTATGGTACCCTATGTGCAGCTCATAATGTAACTTTGAATAATGACACTGCATTGTCTTGATTTCAGGGTATTTTTCAAGATTTCAATAATTTGAAGGGATTTTTAAGATTTTAGGTTATTTTAAAAACTTTAAAGGCATTTTCAAGCGTTTTTAATTTGAAATGTTTTAGGGAATTTAAAAAGATTCTAAGGAATTATTAATTAATTTCATTAATTTGAAGGGATTTCAAAGCGTTTGAAATATTTTAAAAGTTTTAAAACTTTAAAAATATCTTAAAACATTTAAAACTTTTAAAATATCTTAAAACTTTATAGGTCCAAGGATTTCAATGATTTTAAGGGATTTTAAAGTGCTCAATGTATTTAAAAAAAAAATAATTTCCAGGGCCCTTAAGGGATTTTAAAAGATTTTAATATTTCAATGGATTTGAAAGTATTTATTCACAAGAAGTGAGGGATTTCGTAGGATTTCAAAGATTTGAAGAGATTTTAGAATATTTTATGCAATTCATTTAAAATTCGCGCTTAATTCTTATCAATTTATCCTGAATTATTTTTAATTTTTTCGAATTTTTCTAAATTTACTCAATTCTACTCAATGCAATTAATTCTTTCTTATTTTTGAATTGTTTTCAATACACTTGATTGCTTTTTAAATTCAGATTGATTTGTTTGATGAATTTCATCTAATTCTTATTATTTCCTTTAAATTTCGCTAAATTCACTCAAATTTCATTGTATTTAATCGAACTGTTTCGATTTTTAAAATTGTTCCTATTTATTTTAATTCTGTTGAATTTAACTTGAATTCTTTTGTAATCATTAGTCAATTCTTTTATTAGAAATGAATAGGGTTTTAAAGATTTTCAGAGATTTTGTTGTTGTTGGAATTCACCCTGAATTCTTTGAAATTCTCTTGAATTTTTTTCATTTACTGGAAGTCTTCTAAATTCACTCAATTATATTTAAGGGCATGTGATGCTTAAAAAATTATCGATTTTAGGAGTGTTAGTTTCCCCCGGCTTTTTTTCTACAATAATAAAGATTTTGCAGTAAAAATTTGGGAAATGATAGAGAACATGCTAACGGACGTCCCCGAACTCTTCTGTTGTGGAATAATTAAAAAAAATTTCATTTTGCTAAATTTGATTAATATGTGTGTATTTTGTGGTTATGTGTGTTACAATTCTCCCCGCAGCTTTACTTCCAAACTACACAATATTTTTGGTCGAAAACTTAGGACAAGTAATAAAATATAGTAACTAATGTCCCGGAACTAAGCTTGTTTGTAGGCAATCCAAAAAATATATTTCATAAATAATTTAATTTATGCTCGTTAGGACGCTCTCTATGCCACTCGGTACACCAGATACCGACATTATCGGAATGACAGAGACTTGACAACCGATCCTAACCTCCAAATAGTGCATATACAGAAAAATTTTATTTAGCAGAATATATTTTTCTGCTATTATCCCTTAAAAAAAGAGTTCGGGCACGTCCGTTATTCTATTTTATAGTATCTCCGAATTCAGTTTTTAAAAATTTCAAGTTTTGTGGACATAAACCCGGGGAACTGAACCCGATTGAAGTATCGCATGCCCTTAATTCAATGGATTTTTTGGAATTTTTATTTTGAATTCTTTCAATTCACCTTGAATTTTTATGAATTTCATCGAATTCTTCTCGTTCATCTTAAATTTCTCTAAATTCATTCAAATTTTGTGAAAATCAATGGAATTGTTTTGATTTATAAAAGTATTTCCAATTCATTTGAATTCCTTGGAATTTAACTTGAATTTTTTTTGAGCTCTTATGAGTTTATCCTGAATTTGTTACCCTTTGAGCGCGAAGAAAGTACCCTATAAGCGTGACAAAAAGTACCCTTTGGTCCCTATATTTTATCTCATAGGGACTATGAGGCCTGTATGCTAAATACCCTTAGATTCGAGAATACCCAGTTATTTATATGACTCCCCCTCAGACATTGCCTCGATGTCATTCCCGAAATCGTTCTCTAGTTCTGCAGTTCCTAATTCTCCTATGGTTAAATGCTCTGTTCTGCATTTATCGAGTCCGAAATCCATGTGGATATCATTGGAAAACTGCTTTGTGACATCGATCACTTGCTGCAGTTTCTGCTCCGAACTAGCGTATAGCTTCAGTTTATCCATGTATAGAAGATGGGTCACTTGATGACCATCCTCGTTATCATGTATTGGGAACCCATGAGACATGCTATTTAGTATTTTGCTCAGTGGGTTCAACGCTCAACAGAACCATAATGCACTGAAGGAGTCTCCTTGGAATGTACTCGTCGTAATGCGTATTGATCTAGTTATCATTGATTGTGAATGGTCAAAATACTTGATTCTTGTACCCCAAAGCATCATCGCACGACTTAGGAAGTAAATGATGCGTGGGCAAATTTTATATATTTTTAAGACTTCAATCAAATAGTCATGTGGTACGGAAGGAAACGCTTGCTTGAAGTCAATGTATGCCATGTGCAAGTTTCTTTGATGTTTACGAGCTTGCGTCATGGCAACAGCGTCTATGGTGACTAGATCTTTACTGCCTCGCGCGTTTTTACAACATCCTTTTTGTTTTTCTGTAAGGATGTCATTCTCGTCGCAGTGAGAATATACGTTATCTGCTATGATGCTGTAAGACATTTATATATTGTTGGAAGACAGGCTATATGTCGAAAAGCAGATAGATTTTGAGCGTCTTGTTTTTGAGGCAACACATACGTAGTACCCTAGAGCATAAAGCCTGGCTTCAGATCTGGTTTTTCGATGATCTTCTGAAAACGCCGTGCCATCTCAGGATGCACACAAGTCAGGTACTTGTACGAGAAGTTGTGCAACATATTTGGACCTGGAGCTTTCCAGTTACTTGTTTTTTTCAAAACCGTTAAAACATCTAAAGCTGTGATGTTAGTCAGCTCCATTTCAGGGTTATTGTCAGCTCTTGCCTTCTCTAGTTGGAATCACGCAGAGTTTAAATTGCTTCTGTCAGTTTTCCCCCAAACACCCGACCAATAGTTAATCATGTCTTCCAGTTGGGGCACTTAAGTGTCTTGCTGGTTTTTGGCTTTATACTCAGTTCACGATAGAACCTTCTTTTATCTGCCTGAAAGGTTCGATTTTTTAGTAACATGGTGTATTAGCTTTCTGGTTCTATTTCATTTTTTATATTGAGTCAGTCGACCCAATTTGCACCTTAGTTTGCTGACATCCATATTCAATCTGATCTTCTATGGTGGATTTCGCTCCCTTCCTGGAGCAAAGACTGCATTTGTAGGCGTAGTTCTGCGGCCCAACGTTCTAACGGTTGCCACAGCTGCACATTATACAAGAGTTTGCACCTCTAACGCAGTTTGTGTTGTGTTCAAATGCATAGGTAAAACCTTGCTGTTCAGGTGTTCTATTACTGCACGCAGATCACTTGTGATGTTCATCTTGGACAGAGAATGCCTTTGTGTTGGTTCTACATGCCTGAACTCTCGTAAAGCATGACCAAAGTTCCTTTCCAGATGCTGTACTTTTTCTGGGATTTCGCTGTTCAGATCATGGTTATTAATGTCCGAATGTGGTTCTAGTGGATCTGGCACTTGATGTTCATTATCCCTAGCATCTATGCCTTCAGCTTCAATCAGTTCTCGTTGTCCACATCTTCCAAAGGAAGTTCATCAATAGGAAGCTGCTGTTCACCTTCCATTTCGATGGCAGCTCTTTCAACAGCCGAAAGCAATCTGTTTACAGATATTGAGCGTTTTTGATCTGCTAGATTCTGCTCTTTTATTCTTGTGGCTAGTTCTGGGTACTTGAGTAAGAAGAGTCGATGATGTTCTCTTCTTACACTTTGCCCGCTTTTCTTTGGCAACAAATAAAAGCGCATTACATATCTGTCCATATGGTATGTCCAAATTAATCGCTTTCTTGGTCAATTGTCGCTGCTTTTTCGTGTGACGCGGCTTCCTCTAACTGATGTTCATAGCCGTCGTTTTTCCACGCTACATCAACCTGTTGTTTAATATCCATTGCTCGATACTTGCAGTAAATTTCGTTCTAAAATTGTAGCCTTTTTCGCGTGGGGTTTCAAACTTCGCACTTTCATAATAAAGACGCACCAATTCCTCATTCATTGTGGTATCCCACTTGATGCTCTCCCACGGTATTTCTGTAGAGGTGGTTGGCTGCTAATAGCTAATGCTAGCCAAAGCATCCTCAGCAGGCACAGTTGATGTTTCACTGCTTACCGTATGTCGAAGATGTTCTTGCTGGCTAGCTGTTTGATTAGTGAGATCGGCCTGACCATCTCGCAGCTCGCCATCACCACCGACCCGCATGCTGTGGCCCCCAGCGGTGGCTCCAGGGGCGTCTCGACGATCCTCGGGAAGCGACAAGCATTTCAAAACTTTCAAAAGACTCCATTAAAATGTATGGGTTTCGGTGTTCCGCTTAGTCACTTTCCTCTTCGTTCTCTGTCTGTCTACCGCGACGACAACGCGAGAATACATTTGGTAGGGTCACTGGAATTACATTATCATTACATTACAATTTTTCTCAAACTTGCTCTCGGGTTAAAAAGAAACCGCTTTTCCATCATAGCCACGGACTAAGTCAAGTCACTGATGAGATGAGGATGTAATTAGTTAATTCAATAGGATATATTAAATCATTTGCGATGATATTGTAGGTACAAAATTAGGAGCATGGTGTAGTTTGCAGTTCGTCTTTTACCGCTGTTATGCTTACACTGCGGCCGCGAGTATTGGAGGTGACAACAGTCGCCTAATAATATTATTATTACTTATTTCTAATACTATTTTCTGAGGAAAACGGTTGTTTCAATTCTTGTATAATGATATAAGCTTAAGCGACTACGTTATTAAGGGCGTTGGAACGGTGCACGAAAAATGCACAGGATTTGTAAATACGCATCATTTAGACGCGTACATCCACATTAATTCATCATTCGCTCGGTTGGGAGAAAACTACAAATAAATTATTTTTAATAGAAAGGTCAAATTCCGAGTTGAGTTCCGAGTGCAGTTTGTGTGTGTGTAGAAAACGCTTCGTGGAGGTGGGTCGGTAGTCATGCAATAATATGTTTGGAACATATTAAAATGTATAGGATTATCCTACTCATAATTATAAAAGTTAATGCATAAGTAAAAGGACATTTTAATAAATTAGCATGAATAATATTTAATGTCATACGTCAGGTGATCGTACGATTGGACGATCTTGGGAAGCCATTTCAATTCAAAAAGCAAATTATTAAATATTTACTTGATCTTTGATGCTCAGAGGTGCTGTAATCCATAATACCCTTTCGAGGATTCGTTCTCATTCAGGCTCGCAAGGCTGTTGCAATTGCAGTAAATACTGCGTCGTTTTTATTTAGAAGTTCATGAATCACGTTACATTTAGAGTTTCATAGAATAAACTCAAAATCACTTCTTTACAGCAATAACTCTATAACTTTCAACACATCAACTTTATGAAAAAGTGTTTCGCAGATAAGTAAACGTACAATCAATTTGCAGCAATTAAAAAAATAAGAATAACCTACCTCTAATGGGTCATAAGTTGTAAGCTCTCAAAGTTGACAGTTTTCGGCTTTTTTTTAGGGGTAAATCAAATGGGTTCAGTTTTGTCAAAATATGTAAGTCGTTCTAGGGTGAATCTGCATTGAAGACACCAGGCGATGAAATGAAGTATATTAAATTCTGCGTAAATATAAAAAACATAATGTCTAAAA
>CAKNWT010307639.1:0-14824 GCA_932066315.1 Andricus coriarius | reverse complement strand
ATTTTTTCGGTATTGGAATAGGAACATTTTTTTATTTTTTAGATTTTTATCAAGTTGGAAGAGAAGAAATTTTGGTTTTCAAGTTTTTCTGAACTGGAAGAGTTTTTAACATTTTTATCGATTAAAGGGGGAAACTTATTATTTACAATTTTGTGCTGAACTGGAAGAGGGCTATGTTTTATATTTATCATTTTTATTAATGTGATTTGAAAGGGAGGATTAGTTTTAATTAGAACAATGAAAACGATAGTGTGGATTTATATTGTCAAACCAGAAATCTTTGAACTGTTCAATTTATAAAATTTGAAATTTGTAAACTTAGCTGTTTAACGGCATCTAATTGAAAATTGTACAATTGGAAAGTTTTAGAAGCTTTCATTTTTTACATGTAAATTATTGAGCGTTTGAATCTCGGTTTGAATAAAAAAATTGTTTAGCTTCAATTATAAAAGTCTAAAATACAAGAGTTCTAATTTGATTGCTTTAATGTGCATTTTAGTTTTGATTATTTTAAATAAAAAAATTTTCAGTTTTAAGAGTTCGAGTTGCTTAATTTGAATGACCGTGAAAAATATTTGCGTCTCGGGAAATGATCGAGAATTTTTTCCTCGATTAAAACGGCCACCCTAAGATATTTTATTCATTATCTTCTAAAGATGCAAGGCAGTGAGACTATGTGTACCGGGAAAATCCGGCTCTTCGTACAGAAATGTCGGTATACGTAGCCATGGCCATATAAATAATAAGGGGAATAGAATATATTTTGTCGAAGCTTTTATTAAGTCTGATTGTGTATGGTACGACTATCAATACTTTAAAAACCTCGAAATTAGTCCAGGAAGAAAACAAACATTTGAAATCTTTTACGAGACAAAAACTCGTAAAGCTGTTGTATTTCTCATGGAAACTGGTATATATATTCCCAGGCGATTCTAAATATTTTATTTTCTATTCTTGTCTTCCCAGGTAAATTTTTTATCAAGAAAATCCTTTTCTTCTTTTTATAGTTGACAGAAATTGTTGTTTTTAACCTAAATTGAGCAGAAACTTCCAATACGACTTGTTCTACTTTTGAGTTCAATGTTATATTTACAAAAGATAAAAAATAATTATTTTAATAATTTCTTGTTTCATAAATAACGAAAACAGAATCGGCAACATTCAATATTTTTTATATTTTTATATGACTTCTCTTCTTGTGAGCAAGTATAAATGGAGAACAGAATGCATATGAGGAAACGTCAAGTTTAGTTTAGTCTCCTCAGTATAGTCAGGAAATCTGGAAGACATCGGAAACGTCAAATTTAATAAAATTATCACATTGGTTCCAAGTTTAGGTTCTACATTTCTGAGTATAGAAAATTCAGTATGGAAATGTAAGAAATATTTCAAAATTAGGGCAAAGCAAGTTTGATTAATAACAATTGTTAATTGTTTCAAGTTGACATCTTTTGCACTTTTTCTTAAAACATTTTCAAAATTCATTAAATTTGTAATGAATGAGGGTTTATTTTGTCGGAACAACAAATTTTTTGAGGCTTCATAAGATTTTATTCATTAAAATAGCATCAAAATTTGCATTTTTCCAAGAAAAAAATATAAAATAATTAAAGAAAAACAACATTGTCCAAAATATTAAATAACACTAATATACTTTAAATAAATAACAAAAACAACATTGTGAAGAATATTCAATAAAAAATAAAGAAAGAACTAACCAAATATTTAACAAACTTTTTACTTGTGATCTTTGTGTGTTTTATTTTTCCATTTTTTAATAATCATGAATTGCTTTTCAATTAATTTATATGCGTTAATTAGGTAAAAGAAAACTTCTCATATTTCAAAATTGAATGTGGAATGTCTTTTCTGAAGAGCATAAAGTATTTTTACATTTGGTACTGACTTATTTTGGAGGTCTTGAGGTTTTGCGATAATACGTTACGAAATGAGGTGACGTTCTGGAGAAAGCGGCTTTTGATTTCATAGTTGTTACTTGTAAATGCACATTCCCTCTACAAGAATTAAAATGCATTTCTATATGGTTTAATTTTAAACAAATGTTTAATCTATATTATCGACTATTTGGTGGAAAAAATTGTATGGAAAGGAAAGTTAAATTTTGTACTTTTAAAAGGTCACATTAGTCGAACCTATATTACTTCAATATTTGATTTTCTTAATACTTGACTTAAAATTTTTAAAAAGAATCCAGAAGAATGTTTTATTTTTTCTCTCTTAAACTGCTACCCCAAAAATTGTCCATTATGAAGTCAAAATGAAAAAAATGATCAAGAATTACCATAATAATTTGTTTAATTTTCAAAAAATCAGGAGTCATTTGTATACCAAAAGTAATAATTTGTGGAGGCGCCTTTAATAAAAAATATATATAAAGTCTTTTTTTGACCGCCCTAATGCACAATTATTATTAGATTTTTATATAAAGCTCGTTGGCCTTATTTTTTACTACACGGAAGCAATCAAGCGGGCGAGCATCCTGTGCATGAATGTATGACCATATTTAGAGATACAAGTGAAATAACCACAGGCGCGTCGCAATTTCACATCGGGAAATTTAAAATATTTATCTTAATCTTTGAACTTGGATTCTTAATACAGTTATTTTCACCATAAAAAAGATAATAATATTCTTTTGAACGGATTTTCAATGATAAATAAAAGTTCCCACTCGGTTCTTTTACATTTTTCTCACTCTGCGTAGAATGCGTGTATATCTCTAATGACTTGTGAAAAAATGAGAGATTATCTTATCCTATTGTTTATTAGGATTTTATGTCCCAACGGTTACAACATTTCTTAACTCATTGAAAATTCAATGATTAGATACTACAAAAGATTAGGAAAGGTATATAAAGATTTTCATTTGGTTATATATAGTTTGGGAATTGAATTTAATATTTCTTGGATAGATAATATTTATTTTCCCAACTGATTAATTTTGATGAAAAGTAACGAAGAAAATGAGGAAAAGTTGTGTAAAAGGTAGAATATGTGAAAATTCAATGGCCGTCTACATTGGGAAATAAATATTTTTACTCTCTTAGAAGGCATACAAAAGTCAAACCTACAAATATAAATTCTTAGACTAACAATTTTCTTACAATTTATAAACAACGAAAAATGTTTTTATTTTATCCAATGATAAAAGTGCTGAGGAAGGCGAAAATAAAAACATATATATATATATTCAAAAATTTTATGTAGTGAAAACTGAAAAGCATAAAAATGTTGATACCGTTTAAAAAATAGGGAGGATCGGAAAATAGAAATATTATAATTTAAAAGCAATTCTAGTATTTCTTAATATAGAAAAAATACTTCAAAATGCATTTAATTTAAAAAAAATGAGACATTAAAATTTTAATTCATGCGACATGAAAATCATTAAATTTGAAAGAATTTAGAAAGGATCCAAAGTACTACAAAACTTGAAGCATCTTATAAAGTTATTTAATTTTTTAATTTTAGTTTAAATTGTTAAAATAATGTATGCTTCTATATTAAATTGGAATTTTCAAGCTTTAAAGGATTTACGCTTTAAATTTTTCCAAGAGCGCTTCATTTATAATTGAAAATTTCACATTTTGGGGGATTTTTATTTTCTTCTTTTAACGTTTTCATAATTTGTTTGAAATTTTTAATTCATCAGCATCAAAATTTCAAATCTGTCAAGTGCAATTAATTTGAAGATTTATACGCTTTTCTTTCACATTAAATAGAATATGAATGTGTGAAAACGACATCTATTCCTGAAACTTAAATTGATTGACTAAGACTTATGACTAGTTACAAATACATGTCAAAGTTTGTTTGATCGATGATGTGCTCATTTAATACTACGCCACCCTTGACATCAGCCTTATAAGAAAAAGCGAAAACTATAATAATACTTTTATCATTTCGAAGAGTCTTTTTCTTCAAAAATTACATAATTACCGAAAGTCTAAATACTCTAAATGATTACCTTCTAGTAGGACTCACATTCTTAAAAAAAGTCCTTACATTAGTCTTATATTCTCCATTTGAACCCACAATTTTTGTCCTGATCACAGTGGGCCCCCTTTCACATTTTTGGTCCCCTTTTCTTCTTTCCCTTCGTTCGTTTTCGCGATTTTCACTCTCAAATTCACAAAACTTCTCCTTCTGATTTTCACTGAAATTCTCTGGAAGTTCCTCTCTTGCTTTACTTTCTACTATTACGTTTTCACACTTTCCTCCAGATTTTCTTTTTTCATCCAGAAACTTTATATGGCCACCACATCCAGAAAAAGTGACTTTATTGTTCGAATCCGGTCCCAAATCGACGCGACCTCCATCTCCTTTGTACTCAATCGACCCCACATTTTGAACCACTTTCAAGTGACATCCATCACCGTTTATTCGAATGGTTCCAAAATTTTTAGAAAGAGTGATTTTGCAACCGTCTCCCATTATTTCGAGTAATTTATTGTTGGTATCCATCGACAATACGAGACCATCTCCTCTCAATATTTCCACATCCTTTTCACCCTTTTTCATTTTTCCTGAAGATGTTTTCAGCTTTTTTGTTGTGCCGATAACTGTAGTTATTTTGAATTTTAATTCGGTTTTAAGTTTGGTTTTCTTTGACTTGCAAAAAACTGATGTTTCAACTCTGAACTTTGGTCTTCTTGCTCAATCTTCCGAAGAATATCGAGGGCTCTGAATAATCCATAATTGATTTTAGAGAGTACTTGTGAAATTCAATGTCAGCACTCTTCTTTCTCAAGTTGTGCAGCTGTTCCACTTGGCAAAGGAAAAGGTTTTGTTCTTGGTTGATAATACTCAGCACTTGACACTACAGATTGAAGGATTGAAGTTTCGCCTTAGGATTTATGAGAGCGATTTTTCCCAAAATTATTTTAAGTTTCAAAGAGCTCTGATACCTTGGCTGGTTCGCTCATGTCTGGCGAGTGGAATATTATCGAGTTTTACTCATCTATCAGCTACTACACGAGGTGCTCACTTAACATTGAGAATCTCTCGATTGGCGGTTCTTTCAGGTTCTTCCCCTTATTGCAGTACTCGTATCAACTACAAACACGTGACGCTGTACTGTGACGCATACTTATACAATTAATTTACACAGTCATAATATGTAATTGTAAGGACATTCGACTTTGATCTGATCTAAGTTAGTCAAGTTATAGCCAAAGAGAAGTAAATTCATTTTTTGTGTGGTTTTTAATCATTTTTAAACCCTTAATTTTCGTAGAAAAATCTATCCAATCATTTCAAGGATTTTGGATAGTTTTTTCAAATGGAAGTTCAATAATTCGTAGAATAATTGATAAAATCAGGAGAAATAGCCACATTGTTAAATGTAACAAATTTCAGAAGATAAACCTATGAGCGATACAGAAACAGGGTTGCTACAGGTCGAGAGTTTCAGAAAGTCAGGGAATCTCCAGGGAATGTTCGATAAACTGAAGTTGAAGTTACTTTTATTCTTTTTTTGTGAATATCAAAATTTTGTTGAAAAATCATTCTTTTTGGTTGAAAATTCAAGTGTTTTGTTTAAAATTCGTCTTTTTGCGTTGAAAATTTATCTCTTTTGGTAGAAATTGCATTTTGGTTAAAAATCACGACAGTTTGGTTGAAAATTAATCTATTTTGGTTAAGGATTCAACTATTTTGTTCAAAATTCGTCTTGTTTGGTTGAATTCAACCGTTTTTGGTTCAAAATAAAAATCTTATTTAGTATTAACTGTTACATTTTTCGTTGAGAAGTAATATTTTTTGGTTGAAAATTCAACTAATTTCATTCATTCTTTATTTTAGTTGATGACTAATCATTTTAGTTGAAAACCCTTTTTTTCAAAATTTAACTTAGGGTGACCATCTGTTCAGATTTCCCCGGACATGTCCTCATTTTAGAGCTAGTGTGAGTTGTCCTACAGAATTTTTTACTTTGTTCGTGGTTTTGTCCGGATTTTTCAAATGATAAATTTTTATTTCTCAATCAACTTTTGGACCTTTTTTTTTGTACTACTCATCTTCCATCTGCTTTCATAGGAAAGGGTCAATCGACCAATCGCCATCCTTAGAAAAGGACAGGTCGACTTTCTCGATTTTTCTTCTCTTTCTATTCCCTATTCCACTTCCGATGGCCGTAGCTAGCGTTCCATACTATATGTCGATGTAGTGAACATCGATGGCCAATATTTTTTAATAATGTTGGCCGGATTTATAATGATATATATACTCTTTTTTCAAACCTTTTCTGTCCTACCTTGTGCTCTTTTTAAAACAAAGTTTTGTCCTACTTTTCGAAAATCAATTATGGTCACCCTAATTTAAGTGTTTGTTGAAAATTCTTTCTTTTTTGTTGAATTCAATTGTTTTTAGTTCAAAATTAAAATCTTATTTGGTTAAAATATTAACGGTTACTTTCTCCGTTGAGAATTCATATTTTTTCAATCATTTTAGTTGATAAAACTTTTTTTTGGTTCAAAATTGAACTATTTTGTTGAAAATTCGCTTTTTTTTTTTTTTTTTTTTTTTTTTTTTGGTTTGCAAATTTATTTTTCTAACTGAAATTTTAACTATTTTATTTTTGGCTGCAAACTTATATTTGTTATTTGAAAATTTAAATATATAGATAAAAATTGATTTTTTAAATTGAAAATTCATAATTTTAGTTAAAAATTAATTTCTTTAACTGAACATTTAACTATTATACTTTTTTTCAATCCATTTATTTGGTTGAAAACTCGTTTTTTAAAGTTGAAAAATAATTTTTTTAACTGAAAATGTAACTATTTAATTTTTGCTTGAAATTTATCTTTCATAATTGAAAATTCATTTATTTGGTTAAAACTCGTCTTTTTGACTTAAAAATTCAACATTTTGGATGAGATTGTTTTTCTTTATTGACTGTAAAATCTATTGTGATTGCAAATTTAACTCTTTTGTTACAAATTCCTCTTTTTGATTTGAAAATTAGTCTGTTCTGGTTGAGTATTCAGTTCAGTATTGAGTATTGAGTATCAAGTATTGACTTGAGTATTGAGTATTCAGTTGAGTATTGAGTTTTGGTTGAGTATTCAACTAATTTGTTGAAAATTCTTATTTTTTGGTGGAAATATCAACTATTGCATTTTTCGTTGAGAAATAATTTTATTATCGAAGATCTATCGTTTTGGTTGAAAATTGATCTATTTTGTTGAAGATTCCATTTTTTTGTTGGTTGGAAATTGTTTTGACTGAAAATTTAATTCTTCAATTTTTGGTTCCAAATTTATCTAGTTGAAAACTCCACTTTTGGGTAAAATAAATTTAAAAACAAAACTTTTTTTGCATGGACATTATTGATCTTCTAGGGCCTAGGTGAAACCTAGGTGAAACCTTATACGTGAAACAAAAATTAAGAACGGTAAGAGAAAATGAAAAATTGGCAAGGGAAAAGTAAGGGAATTTTGAAATTGGAGAAATTGGATTTTGTAGCAGTCCTGCGAAAAAAGCTCGAAAAAATATTATAGTTTATTCTATAATGGTTTATTTAACATTATAGTTATTTAAGGTTTTTTGTTGCTTTAGAAAGAAATCTTAATTTTGATGATTCAATTTTTAACATTCACGGCTTATTTCGTTCTTAACAATATTATCTAAAATTCGATTTCAGTAGTTCTTATCTTATTAAAATATAGCTTTTGCATAAAAGAAATTGTTAATTAACTAATTAAATAATATAGCTTATATCTAGTTTACTTTGAATCAAATTCGTTCAAATATAATTAGTTAAAATAGAATCTCCTAATATTTTAAAGAAAAAAATCAGCCATCAATGATGAATATTGAACCAAAATTAAAATTTTTTTTTAAGTCAAAAAAAAAACTTAAATAATTATTATTAAAGAAACAGTTAAATATTCAAAAATTTTGTTTACATTGCCTTTATCATTTTGTGAAATTTGTTAAATTTCAAAATTGGTCTATTTTCCAAGATTTTATAAACAAATTTATGAACAAATTTTATAATATAATTAATAGTAATTAATAATAATTGTTGTATGAATACGATTCTGATTTTAAAGGCACAGTTTTAAGCAATTCTCATTTTAATATCTGCAGTTGTAAATTCATTTAATTTTGAAGGCCTTATAACAAATGTTTAATTTTGAAGGTTTGAATTTAGAATTTTCCAAATTTAAATGTGTTTGAAATATGCCGCGTTATTTTTGCACTTCATAATTAGCGAGAAGGGATCAACGTTCTTGAAAACAAGCCAGAAAATGAACAGCTGCAGATATATATTATACAGATTACCGTTCTTATGAATTCGAGGGAAGTCCCTCACAAATGTTCACCCAGTGGCATTTGTAAAACATGTTATGTGAATGCTGTGAATGCAGACATGTAAATACATAAAATATACATTGAATAAGTAGTCTATTGTTTTAGAGATGCATTCTATTAAATTAAAAAAATATATATTTAACACAATTTCAAAGTCGGATTCTTCGATGACTTAATGAAGAATTTGGAAAGAACATATTTTTTCCTGGGAAGACAATTCTATTGAATTAAAATAGTCAAAAGTCATTATTTTTATTGACAGATTCTAGTGTTTACAATAATTATAACTTGAAAAAAATTGAAATTTCTATTGTCTATTCTAAAAACCAAATTAAATTAATTTTGAAGCAATCTTAATTTTAAAGAATTTTAAGGGTCCAAATTGTAAATTCAAAGAATTTCTCATTTGAAAGAAATTAAAATATTTATTTGAAAAAAATCTGAATTGAATAAGATCCTAATTTGAAAGTTATTTCAAATTAGAAAACCGTTACAATTTGTATGGATTATAATATACGGTAATCCTTATTAAAATCAAACAAACTGAAAGCTCATTTTGATTTTTATAACAATCTAAATTGAAATTAAATACAAATTTAAAGCATCTCAATTCGACGAAATTTAAAAATCACAAATTTTACTAGCTTCAGATTTTCGATAAAACTTTCATAATTGAAACATTTCAGCAAATCAAAATGGGACGTCTTTAAGTTGAAATAATTTCTCTATAACAAACAATTTTAAGTTACCAACGTTTGAAATTGAAAAAAAAACGTTTAAAAATTAGGAGGCTTCTGTTTTTTTAACACCCATAACACACAATGTTGCAGATATCTTGCTGGAATATTTATTTGAAACGTTGGCAATATTGCAAATGAATATTGTAGCAACGTTCCAGAAACATTAAAATGTCCGACCCAGGCAATATTGGTCAGGAATATTTCTGCAACATTTCAAAAAAATATTGAAATTGCGTTCGCTTTATGTGTATGAAAAGTGTCCGCGAAATCTTGCTTAAATATTGCCGCGCAATGTTGCTGAAACATTAGCTGAGATATTGATGGAATATCTCCATAAACCGTTTTCAAAATATATTCCTGAAAGTTCCCTTCCGCATTTATTTTTAGGTTATATTATTTTAAATTACTTATACACCCATAGTTAACTTATAAAGCCTTATTCTAAATTCAGTAACAGACATTCACGAATTTATTTTTATTTGTAATTCTATTTACATATACATTCAAAATAAATGGATTTTTTGTTAGATGCAGTAGAAATCATTCTTCTGAACTTCTGAACTTCCAAGAGGGGCAAATTTTTGTAGGATTGTGTCCAACGGCTATTGTGAGTGAGGATTACTTAAGCCATATTTACAATTCTGGCACACTTTCTCTTGAAAACTATACAATAATTACGAATATTATTAAAAAATAGATTCTATGAGATAGTATAAACGAGTAAAGACGGTCAATTTATATTTTAGTATAGCCTATAACATAATCAAGACAAAAATATTGCTAAAAATATTGCTAAAAGTAACTTAGAAATTGATTTTGACGTCAAAATTGATATAAAAAATGACCTTTCAAAATTCAAAGTTTGTAATACATTTTCCGTCTTAATTTCACATTTTTTGTAATAAATTTCACGAATCTTGCAAAAAATTAAAGAGAGAAATTGTGAAACGGAGGATAAATCTAACCTTCTTGCCTGAAAATTGTTATTCTGCTCGAAGCGATATCATAGATCCAGGAAATAGTCTTACTGTCGTCAGGCAGTTGTATAATGTAGGAATGCAGGAGATGAAAATTGGTGAATGAATACTTTCTTCATTATCATATCATTATCGTATCATTTTTTCACTTCCAAGTCCATATTCCTGCGAACGTTTTATCGGATGTCAAAAATTTAAATGTCAAACTTGGTAATTCAACCTTAGCATGAACGCTCGAAGTCGTTAACACGAGAAGAAACATAGGAATATCGTATGACGTGCTTTAATTTGAGGTCACCATTTTTGACATTGAATTTTTAATAACCGAAAGTAATTCAAAATAATATAACCTGAAAATAAATTTACAAAGAAACTTTCAGGAATATATTTTGAAAACGTTTTATGGAGATATTCCATCAATATCTCAGTCAATGTTTCAGCAACATTGCGTGGCAATATTTAAGCAAGATTTCGCGGACACTTTTCACACACACATAAATCGAGCGCAATTTCAATATTGTTTTGAAATGTTGCAGAAATATTTCTGACCAATATTGCCTGCGTCGGACATTTTAATGTTACTTGAACGTTGCTGCAATATTCATTTGGAATGTTGCCAATGTTTCAAATAAATATTCCAGCAATATTTCTGCAACATTGTGTGTTATGGGGGAAGGTTTAAAAATTTATCTAATACAAAACGAATAAGGCTGAAGCCCGTAAAAATTAAATTATTCTTAACCAGTAACTGGTAATGATGCATACATGCGCAGCAAAAATCTCTGACAAAACTGGTAATGACGCATATATGCGCGCTTTTAATAAATCCCATAAAACTCAAGGGGTATTGATGAAACTTGGTATCCCCTAGTTTTTTTGGTCTCTGATTACGAATATGAATTTGAATTTTACGTATCAGTTCTGGCACACAACCTCGATTTTGAGTCCAACAGTTAACTGGTTAATAAAGTTGTTTAAAATAGAAACATTCGTACCTTAGAATGAACAAATTCCAATTTTTAAATATCAATAATAAAAAACATTGAAATTTCATCGTAATGTTTGAGGAATTGAAGTTGTTTGATTTTTACATTTTTATTTTTAGTCTACCGGCAGTGAAGAAAAATCTTGTATCAGCAATATTTTATAGGATAATTATTTTTATTTGAGAAATTTTAATTGTCTATAAAAACATCATAAAATCACCTAAAAAATGTGTTTAAATTTCTTATAAATTTATAACTTGTGTATGAACTTTAAAAAAATTCAGAAGAAAATTCTTGAATTGAACATTTTTTATAAAGCGGAAAATATATAGTATCAATATTGTTGGTAATGATTAGCATCTGTATAAATATTTAAGTTGAACCCCCCTTCCCCACAATTTTTTACTCATAATGCGCTTGAAATTGATTAAGGAAACTCATTGCAATGATTCGAGTCTTTTTCACCTGTCGATTTCTGATAGCGTAAGCGAATGCCATTCATGAAAATGGCAGGGGAAATACAATCTGTGACGTAAGAATTATGCGAAACACGTATGAGTAGATTATAAGATTCATCGGTAAAGATAAGGTTTAATGCACTTGCGATTATTAATTTATTTCCATTGAAGGCACATTCATAACTCATCATTTCATGAGTAGTTATTTCAACTTATTATATTTACGCAAGCTGAGAAATGTCTTACTTCAATTTAATTACAGTCCCTATATTTCTTAATAATATAAGATTAGGATTGTGCAACTTTTGATTAAAATAAAGAATTTATTTGTAGCAAATTATTTTTAAGTAGGAAATAGATAAAAGTAGATTCGCCGTAGTAGTGAGTCTATAATAATTAATAAACAATGTGTTTTCTCTTCCGACATTACATTCGTGATAGGATCAGTAGACACGTGTAATGCGGAAGGAGAACTAAAAATAATTTGAATTTGCACATACATTTGGATGATTTAAAGAATATTGATTTCAATTCTAATTTTCACAATTAGTCAAATTTGGAAAAATCTAATTTGAAAGAAATTGAGCTTTTATTATAATTAGTAGTAATTCTGATTTTAGATTGATTCCAAGTCTTTTGAATATCAAACTTTTCACACTCTAATTTTCCACTCCATTGAAAATCTGCTGCCTTCAAAGTTAATGCTGAATACATTTTTATGCTCTTCGACAGACATAATGATACTTTCTCACCTTCGTCTTGCTACATTTAAAAGAGTGAATATTAATTTTCTTTTCTGTGCAATTAAGGCTAATGTCATAATTATTCAAATGCACTGTGCATATTTTGAAAGAGAGTGTAAACAGATAGCATCATATTTTTCCAGTCGTGCTTCATAGGAATCTATTTTAGTTCCGATTGGATTCCCATCGAATGACGGAAATTGAGTCCAGTAAATGAAATCGCCCTGCTTGCTGTCCATAGCGAGATCCGGCATGAAATTGCTTCGTTGATTCTCAAGACTAGTCTATGTTCTATAGCACATCCGGTTGACCTCTGCTTTGAATTAGGATTCGAATAGGCACTTGATTTCCTTCCGGAAGTAATGAATGTGTCGATTTATCCAAATACTCCCCCCCCCCCCGGGGGTCTCACGCTAATTGAAATAATTGTCTATGTTTCAGAATGGTAACATCCACCTAAATTCGACACCGGCGACCTCTGAGCCTCCAAATGGAGAACCCCAGAGAAAGTGAAGATCATCTAAAGGTGCAGAGTGTGCCCCGGCAGGACTCGGGAGCACTAGAAGATGTGACCTCTCCCACGACCGACAAGACGCTCAATGATGAGGATGCTGATAGTATGTGTCTTGTCAATTTAAACCACTTTACGTATATTTGTGGAAAGCCTCTATCTCACCGCCACTTCCCTCGTACCTCTTCCCCACACCCCTATGTCGCTCACCCCTTCTTCCATCTCTTCTTCTCCTTCTCTTGAGTCTCAGCCCCTTCTCATCATACCCATCTCTTACACTCCTTTTGCCTCGCCCTTCTTATGCTTCTGTCTCTGATACTCCATTTCGCCCTCTTCATTTCTTCTTTAAACTGCCCCTATTCAATCTCGCCCACCCTCCACTATGTACCCCTAGCGCCTCCCTCCTTCTCCTGATCACATCTAGACATTTAATCTCAGCCCTCAGGTCGTCCTAATCATACCCATCTCTTACGCTCCCTTCCCCCTCACCCCTCCTAATCCTTTGTCTCTGATATCCCCTTTCGCTCTCTTAATTTCTTCTCCCTCGTACTCCTCTTCACTTTCGTCCACTCTCCATTATCGTCCACTCTCCATTATCTTATGTACCCCTAGCGCCTCTCTCCTTCAGCTGATCACACCTAGTCATCCGTATCTCCTCCCTATCCATCATTCTCCCTAATCAATCTACCCTCAACCCCTCTCATCCTTTCTCCTTTGGCTCGCCCCTGAACATTCCTTTCACTTGAGACCTTCGCCCCTCCTCTCATATCCATCTTCTATGCATCCCTTCCCCTCACCCTCAAGCCTCTATTTCTTTTTCCCATTTACTTTTTCTTTATTTATCCTCCACCCCACCGCATCTATCTTCCACTCTCCTATATACCCCTATCCCCCCTCTCTATCATCTTCCCAAATCACTCTACCCCTCCATCCTTCTATCACAGCTCTATGATCCTCCTCTTCCTACTTTTCTTCTATATCTCTTCTCCTCACAAAAAATATTTACATTTTTTTTAAATGTCTGGACGATTTTTTTCTGTTTAAAACACTTAAAATTGTGAGCCATGTCAGTTTATACGGGGGGTTCGGCAATATAAAATTAAAAGTCTTTACTACCGTAAAACTTAAAACTGTGCTGTCCAAAAGTATAACCTAGTAATTAACATTTCTGACAGAGGTCACTGTCCCGTGCACAAGTACTGGAAAAAGCTTTTACGGCAAGTGACACTAGTTTATACATTTGGACAGCTGACCTGATGATTTTTAAAAGCTTGACAATTTCAAGTTTCTAATTAAGCCTTAAAAATTAAAGAATTTCAAATTTTAATGCATGTTAATAATTAAAATGAGTCATATCCTTTTATCTGACGATTTTTCGTGGAAATGGTAAAGACCATAAAAACGGACGTTTGTGCACTCTACTTTTTTGAAAATTTACCAAAGTTTCAGCAAAAAAACATAGAAACAGATACGGCTCATATGATAAGTATCACATGCCTTAAAATGTGAAATTGTTTAACTTTTAAGGCTCAAATTAAAAATGTGAAATTATCAAGTTTTTAACAACCTTTAATTTTAAGTTTTACGACAATAAAGACTTTTAATATGATATTGCACAATTCTAATAAGCAAATTCAAATTATCTTATTAAGAAAGGTTTAAAATTGAAGAATATCCAATTTAGCGTCCTCTTTTCAACATTTTAAAAGCTTGAATTAAAAACTGTTATGGCTATAATTTCAAATTTTACTGTAAGGAAGGCCATTAATTTGATATTGCAAAATTCTTGATACTTCAAATTCAAAATTATTCAACTATGAAAGCTTTGAGTTTCTAAAATTTTTAATACATCTAACTTGACCTCAAAGTTGAAAATCTTTAATTTTAAAGACTTGAAATACAAATGTTTTATTGTTTAAATCAAAATATGGCAACTTAAAAAAAAATGAAAGTTCGAGTATTAAATTATTAATTTTTAGGGCGTAAAATTTAAAATGGTTTAACTTTGTATGTGTAAATTTAAACATTTTGAGGTTATGCTACCTGTTGAGGTATTGCACTAGCAAATC
>CAKNWT010307630.1:3658-15883 GCA_932066315.1 Andricus coriarius | reverse complement strand
TTATTTTTAACCAAATACCTGGATATTTAATCAATAATATGAATTTTTGACAAAGTATAACAACTTTAACCTTCAAGAAGTCGATTTTTTCAAATAAATCGAAAAAGTCTGGCGATCCTAGCCCAGTACCTTTTCTCAAAGATTTTCCTTTTCAATATTTCCACATACTGTGCGCTGTTTACTTTTAAAAAATCAATTTTTTTTTGTTTGAACAGGATTTTGAATAAAATGATGTCTATAGTGGTTTTATGTCAAAAGTGAACTAAGGAACACACATTTTTAAATCTGATGTGCTACAGTAGGTTATTGTCCTTTACGTGACTTATTACGACTTATTACGTGTATACTTTTTTCAGTCAAGGTAAAATGCCTGAAAACTGGAATTTATCATTGTTTTTCGGTTACAATATTTGATTTGATTTGGAGAATACAAAATAAAGAAAAAGTATTTTATCGTGGTATTGTTTGTCCTTTATTTCATATTGAATTTTCTCTGTCGTTTTAGATGATTCAAAGAACTTTCATCTTTAACTATTTTGTTATCACATGCATAGTTTATAATCAATTGAAAGCATTACCTTCCATTTGAAATGAGAATGTAATAATTATAATGATCGCAGTAGAAAATGTAAAGTGATATACTTATCTCCGTAGGACAATCTTTAAACTAATAACGTCGTCATCTCACATATAGGTGAGATAACGACTACTTAAGTATATATTTGTACTCTGATGATGCAATAGAATATTCTTTGGGTACATTTGTGGATCCACTTACTCACTGAAGCATCAATCAGTTTTTCCTCTACTTTGCGAAAATGAGGATGGTCTATACTTTCGTTTTGACTCTGGCTGTCATCTGTAATTCTATTGGTGAATATACTAATATAATATGTCTATCATTTTTATTATATTTTATTCGATACATGCATGAATACGGCCATTTCTCAGGCCTGTGGAGCGCACATAGAGTCCCACTTTCAGCTTATGTCAATATAATGGCCATTTGTATATTTACGTCGTAATGCCAGGCATTAGATTTAGATGCAAATAAAATTCTTGAAACAGCACCCGTAGCAATATTCGCAGCAGATATTTTTTTTATAAACTCTTTATAAAAACGACCCGAAACCAATGTGTGGACACTGAAATAGACGTATTCGCTCAACACTTTCAAGTAAGTCTGTGCCTAGAAGAATTTTGATCTATTCTTGAAGCACGCCAAAAGAGACCTTAACGGACACAGGCCGACCGTTGCAAGTATGAGTAGACATGTTAGCATTATCATAGAGATTTTTCGAAATTGTATAAGTTGAGTGGATACGCCTATCCTTAGAAGTTTACGCCATAGCTGACAGTGGTTTTCTGGGCCAAAAGCCCTTTGGAAATCTATATAAAAATACAAAAATGGTCGCTCTGGGATAGACAAATGAATCTGAATTGAAGAATTTAGGTTCAAAATGTCGTCTGAACAACTGCTTCCAGGCCTGATATCGGTCTGATTTTCTGGGAGAATGTTTACCTCGTTAACCCACGCAGTCAGCCTTGTCAACAGCATCTGAGAGATGATCTTAGATAAGACTCTTTCCTCAGTCCAGATCTCGTCGAAGAGGTGCCCTAAATACTGTGCCCAAATTTCTGAGAGGTTTTTGAAAAATTCACTTGGAATCGAGATATCACAGTTCAATAAAGGGTAATCGTTAACAATCCGCTAGATGCGACGAGCAGCCTTAATAAGATAGAGAAAGAAAAGAAGATCTTCCCATAATTCACGCTTTCGTCCATCTGCATAGAATACGAAATATCAACCGGCAGCGAATTCAGAATAAATTCCAAAAATAAAAATAAAACAATCTGTTGTGTTAAATTCAAACACAGCGAGCCCTAATCATGTCTATCCTGACAGTTTTGTGACACAACCGTTCTTTAAAGAATACTTTTTTTTACGATTTTAAAATATTTTACACCAAAAACAAAAAGAAAATTTCAAGCTCTTTTTAATTTTGTTCGCCAAGAAATATGAATCCTCCCTTTCTTTTCGCAGAATTGAGTTCGCAGTCAAGCAGAGGTTCCCTTGATACTCCGCGCCAGTTTCACTGTCGCTCTTCTCCTTCTCATCGTGTACCTGGGGCTCCTGAGGAGCATCCTCTTCGTGCGAGAGCCAGGTCGCCACCTTCTCCTAAAGTACTTGAATATACACTTCGACAACTTGGATACATTCGGCTCATTTCCCGCAAAAATCAGAACCTACGATTCGCATTTCGAAGATACGTTTTTTCTGCTGGTTATCCAATTAGGTTGCGAATAGAATCGAGCTATATTCCCGTGCCAAACGAAAAACATATTGTATTATCCACAACCAATGGAGACATTTTTGCAATATTAGAGAATAGCGGGATTCTTCGCGGAATACATTTGTCAAATAGCGTTCATACGAGAATCAAAATAAATATGATTAGCGGCGAAGTTGATAATTTGACCCCAGATGAAATGCGATCTTGTCCAGTAGGCAGACGTCACCCAATCTTTCCCCACAGTTTTATTAAAGCTTTAGCAAGTGACGATTCACTACAGCCTGAATGGAACCCTAATAGCGAACGTAAGCCTAGTTCTTCTCCTACTGACAGAGAACAATCTCCCAACCGGACTTCTCCTGAGGAGCTTCCTCTTCATGCCAAGACCAGGTCGCCTCCTGGGTGGCCGCCTTCTCCGTTAGTACTTGGATGTACTCTTGGACAACTTGGACACATTCGGCTTATTCCCCGCACAAATCAGAACGTAAGATTCGAATTTCGAAGATACGTTTTTCCTGCGGGCAAACCAATCAGGTTGCGAAAGGAAGAAAAGAGCTATACTGCCGTGCCAAACCAAGAACATATTGTAGTATCAGCATCCAACGGTGACATTTTTGCAATATTAACGTATAGGGGGAATCTTCGTGGAATATTTACGACGCATAGATCTCATGCGAGAATCAAAATAAATATGATGAGCGGCGCAATTGATAATTTAACTCCAGATGAATTGCGAGATTGTCCAGTAGGCATAAATCATCCAATGTTTCCCCAAAGTTTCACTAAAACTTCAGCAAATTCCGATTCACTACAGCTGGAATGGAATCCTAATAGTGAACGTTATTTTGGTTCTTCTTCTTCTGATAGACAACATTCACATGACCGGAATTCACCTCAGGAGCCTCCTCTTCGGGATGGGTCCAGGTCTGCTCCCGGAAGGCCTCGTTCTGTTCAAGTACTTGGATGTGCAATAGAACGACTTGGCTATCTTCAACTTGTTCCTTGCATAAATCAGAACCAGAGATTTGAGTTTCGAAGATACGTTTTTCCTGCCTACAAACCGATTCTAATGCGAATAGAACATACGAATTATGTGCTTGGGCCAAACCAAGAATATATTGTATTATCAACATCCAGTGGTGACATTTTTGCAATATTGGATTATAGTGGGACTCTTCGTGGAATATATAGGACAGCTGAAAACGATTCGCGAATAAAAATAAATATGACAAGCGGCGTAGTTAATAATTTGACTCCAGATGAAATAAGGTATTGTCCAGTAGGTAAAAAGTACCCAATCTGCCCAAAAATATTCCTTAAAGCTTTTGGAAATTACGATTCACTACAGTCTAAATGGAATCCCAAAGGCGAACCTAATCCTGGTTCTTCTCCTTATGCCAGAGAAAATTCACCTGCCGGGACTTCTCCACCGTAGCCTCCTCTTCATAACAGGTATAAGTCTCCTCTAGGCAGGCCTTTTTTTATGTGGTACTGGTATTTGCACTTGGTCAACTTGGCTATATCCTGCTCAATTCTGAGGCATATCAGAACCTGAATTCCCAGTTTCGAAGAGAACTTTTTTCCCACCGAAGAAAGAAATTCGATTGCTTGTAGGAAATCGTAAATTTGTACCCACGCCAAACCAAGAATATATTGTGTTATCAACATCCACTGTTGACGATTTGCAATACTGGAGTATACTGGAATTCTTCATGGAATAATTATAAGACAGATAGAAATCATTCGAAAATGAAAATAAATATGACAAGCGGTGATTATGGGATGGCGACTCACTGCAGACTGTGTATCAATTATCCAATAAGAAAATTGTAAAATAAAACATAATAATCCTTGTAACCTGAAGTTGAATCATAATTTAATTAAAACATCAAAACATTATTGTATATTTTTCTTCGAGTATTCATTATCATTGTTGTTTTTGAAACATCTATGTTAATGCAAATAACACAGTATCACGTATGACATTATAATTTTTAATATTAAAAACCTGTGGAAGAGCTTTAATTAATTTTAGTCATTTATTCAATTTTGTGGAACCGTGATTACTGTCCTTTTAGTTCAATACGTTCCCTTTTTCGGCTGCCCTATTATCATTGAATATCAACGATGAAAAGGGTTTTATTTTCAATAACTGACGCCCTAACTCTAGTTTTGATTTTAATGTATTTAAAAATCAAAGGGCATGAAATAGAAAACAGATAGTAAAATTTTAAACGATTCAAGAAAACGAAAGCCATTTCGTATTCGGCTTACCTCAACTTATAGCTACCGCCACACTTCATTCGCCCGGAGGCAGGAAGGAGTGGGCAAGGATTAGACTTCCTATTTCAGGTTCACCCCTTTCCCTGGACCGTTGCACTTGGTGGGCAACTGTACTGGGACCTATTTACAGATTGTAATCTGGGTGCAGTAAGCTGATTCGGAAAATCAACACATCCTTGACGATAGGAAACGATCTCTGCTGTTTTTGAATTTAAATCGCTACACGCATGTACGCCGTTATGTCACTTGAATTCGCGTTGTGTCTTCCATCGAATAAAGATCCAAAAGTATCATGCGTCCGTCCATAGGACTGTCTGTGTGAGACAATTTTGCCCAATTAGGTTCGATGGTACCGGCATTCAATGCCGTCTTGGTGCGTCCGAATTTGTTATCCTGTATCTACATGGGCGCTCTGTATCCGTGCACTCTCCGTGTTTCTCGGTTGATCGGAGCTCGGTGTGCAGGCGGCCAACCACTTTGCTTACTTTGCATGGAGATCAAATGTCCCTAGGGGGCCACTAATGATTCGCAAGATGGCTGTCGCCGCTCCAGTTTTCAAAGCAAAACGTTGCGTTTTTGAAAAATAGATGCAAAATTGAACCAGGCTTCACTGCGGGTTGCGATAAAAAATTCAATTTTTAGTTTAAAAATATAAAAAATATCAGCCTTCCAAGATATTAAGTTTACGGGTACATAATTCATGCTCTTCCATTCTGCAAAACTTGTATCTCACTTATACTACAGCTTATGATTGCAATTCACTATTTTGCAAAAACTTGACGTTTTCCCTTCAAACGAGTGAAAACTGGCGCGGCGACAGCCATCTTACGAACCAGTAGTGGTCACCTAGGGTCATTTCATCTCCGTGCAAAGTAACCAAAATGGTTGGCCGCCTGTGCTCAGAGCTCCAATCAACCGAGAAACACGGAGAGTGCACGGATACAGAGTGCCCATGTAGATACAGGGTTGTAAACGTAGGATTGTTGGTGCCGTTTGAAGGGCGACGTTCGTTGATATCTAATTAAAAATAAGGGGTCAGGTCGGTTTACCGTTTGAAATCGTCTTTCCTGGCCAATATCTGACTTTCACTATTAATGAAGTCGCGGGCGAGCTCAGATATGCATCGAGTGCAGACGGGCTTGGGAAACCGTGATTTTTCGGATTTCGTAGTACTTTTTGTCGGTGGAAGAAGAAGTAAAGACCTGCGATGAGAATTTTGAGCGTGAAATACTCGTTAGTACGAAAGCATAGTGAGGTAGGGCATTTTTGCAAGCATTGCCAAGTTTGATTGGGTGTTCGTTGTCAATTGACAATTTGGAAAAAAGCCATGGAAGGAAGCTGTCCTGGGAATTGCTGATTGATAAGAAATGCTGACTGTCATAACATGACTGGGAGAAACCTTCGATTCCTTTGATTTAATTTCTTCAATATATAATTTGTAATATCTTGAAGATAAAATCACTTGATTTCTCCGACAAGGTCGAGTAGATCAGAAAAATATGCGATTCGATATCATTGGTTAATTTTATAAACA
Organism: Andricus coriarius; assembly: GCA_932066315.1. NCBI lineage: Eukaryota > Metazoa > Arthropoda > Insecta > Hymenoptera > Cynipidae > Andricus > Andricus coriarius. Next base: position 9,772 of record CAKNWT010307630.1, on the reverse strand, counting down.
AAGAATATAAACAAATGTTCGGGGTGGATGGATAAAAACAAAAATGAATCATTTTGATTTTAGTATCATCTTACCGATAAAAAAGATCAATTTCCATGCAAGGATATACTCAAAGCGTTAAATTCCAAACAAAACTTTTTACACCCCCCACCCCCGTCGTCTAACAGTTTGACAAAGTTTTTGATCAGGGTTTTAAAGTAGTTTCAACAGGTTTACTGGATTCTTAAAAATTTGAAACGATATTTTATAGTGGAAAGATTGTAAGATATTTCAAAGTATTTAATTAAATTTTTAACGATATCAAATTTTGAAGAAGTACATTATACTTCAAGGGGTTTCAAAGAATTCCGCGAGATTTTATTGGATTTTATATGAGGTGTATATGAAATGTATATCAGATGATATTACAACTGTAATTTGATGATATGCGAAATTTTTTACGTTATTTTTCATTCACTTTGATAGTTTATCCTTATTTTGCATTCAATTTTGCTCTCAGCTTATCTTAAAAATGTATTATTTCAATAAATTTATATTACTAAAATTTCATAATATGCATTGGTATTGAAACAGACGTGTTTTCATTGTTCTGTATCTGGAATCAAAAAAAAAGGCGCATCCTACAAAAAACAATTTTGTTATTATAAAGTGGATTGCATCTTGTATCCTTTTTCCATAAAATAAATCGTTTATTTTCAAAGTTATTTTATATGATTTGAACGAGAAATGCGCATCCAGCATAAACTGGTTATAAGAGAAGGTGGAGGCTCAATAAGGCCGGTTTTTGGGCCATATTCTGATTGGTCGCAAAAGTATTTTATTTTATTCATCTAACTAGGTCTCATAACCCCTTAAAAGGATTTTTCCTGAAAGTCAATTTATTTCAAGAAATATGCATTTTCAAATTCGCATTTTACATGGGTTTTCGCAGTTTCATTCAAATCATGCTTGATTTCACAGTGTTAGTATTGCTCACACAAGATCGTACTTTGCCAAAAACTGCGCACATATATGCATTACAAACATATGTTAAAGTTATGATTTTTCTCGAGGTACTTAGCCTTTAAAATAAGGCTTGTTTTTATGTTCCATTAGGTCTGTGACCATAAAAATAGTACAAATGTACTGCTTTATCAGATTTATTAGCAATAATTTCTATAAAATGATCGAAACAAACTTGGAGAGACGTGTTCCTGAGAAGAGGTATATTGGATTAGAATCTATCAGAACTTATGGTCAATTAGGGGCTACGTACTCTGCAAGATTTTTATTCGTCAGAATCGGTTTGTTCGTCTGAATATGATTTTCCGTCTCTTTCATCTTCCGACCAAATTCACCAGATTTAAATGACTTTCGAATTCACGTGAAGGTCTGCTAGTGTTTTGTTGATATCTAGAGTAAGCAAAGATACCACAGAACACTGGCTATGTGAGCGCAACATCCTACCACTCTTGCACCACTTTTGCAGTGGCAGTAACAACCACTTATCGGATTGGGTCCAGCATTAGTTTCTATCCATAAGTTATACACTTTGGATCATGTATGAAGAGACTGGATTTGTACTCTTAGAATGCCTTCCTCCTGTTTGTGGTCAAGATGGGAGTACATTCCATCATTCGCTAAATGTTCCTTGGGATACGACAAGAGCTTGCTTCAGCTGATACACTCCGATTGTGATGTATCGCAACTCATCAAGAGTTAACATAGGAAAATGAGGTAGTATCTCTTGAATTATAGGAAGTCACGATACCCTTCCTTTTGCCCGCTTTTCTTTTTCTGCTCGTTCTTGAAGGCGATTAGGCTGCGAAGCCAATAGCAACATTCTTTCAGCGATCAGTTGATCATAGGAATTTTCATGAATTCTGGGAGCTCGAAAAACATTACAAAGTGCACACACTATTCTGACGTATTCCCCTATGTACGGGATTTGACTATTTAGAAAAACATCTCTCAAAGCAATCCACGTTTTTATCAACCCATTGATTGCTTCAAACCACCCATCGGACTTGAGTAACGAGGCTTGATTCATATTGTTTAATCGTAGAGTGCTGCGATCCTTTTTCAAGAAAAAGAGGCATTTTGAAAACGAATCCAAGATCTTCTAAGAACTTTAGGGAGACCCGAAAACCACGATCGACAACGATAACAGAGTTCCAGGGCAATTATTCACGCAGTTTCGTTGTGTCTTGTTGTAAAAGACTGTCAAACATTCTGATACGATTATTTTTATGATTACAGACAATGCATCTGGATTGGGAAAGCATAAATCTTCTTATTGAAAGTTTAATTTTCCTACTTTCAGAATCTCAAGTTCCATCTTCCCTGAAAGATTCTCGATTTCTAGAAATCTGACCCTTACCTGGTTCTAAAATATTTACTAAATCATTTTCAGAAGAACTCGTCTCTTTTCCACCTGCAATCCGAAGCTTTTTAATAGCAAAGTGTCGACAATTATCGCGAACCTTTGACTGAATGGGTAATGGTCTATTAAAAGCAGTTTTGAGAACATCTAGTACCCGTTCATCCTGAATTACTGATAGATGATACTTTTGTTTTAAGAATTTGCAGCAACATACCAATCCCGAAGATCATCTGATCGCTGACAGAATTTTGCTATGGGCTTCGCTTGATGAGCTGCGATACATCACACCTGGAGTGTATCAGCTTAAACAAGCTCATACATCTTCCAATATGTATAACTTATAGATAGAAAATAATGCTTGAACCAATCCGATAAGTGGTTGTTACTGCCATTGCAAAAGTGGTGCAAGAGTGGTAGGATGTTGCGCTCACATTGCCAGTGTTCTGTGGTATCTTGCTTACTCTAGATATCAACAAAACACTCGCGGATCTTCACGTGAACTCAAAAGTCATTTGAATGATGCATCGAGTTGGTTGGAAGATGAAGGAGAAGGAGCATCATCTTCAGATGAACAAATCGATTCCGACGAATGAAACTCTTGCAGAGAACGTAGCCTCTAATTGACCATATATTCTGATAGATCCTAATCTAACATACCTTTTCTTGGAAACACGTCTCTCCAAGTTTGTTTCGATTATTTTATAGAGATTATTGCTAATAAATCTGATAAAGCAGCACATTTGCACTATTTTTATGCTCACAGACCTAATAGAGCATCAAAATAAGCCTGATTTTAAAGGCTAAGTAGCTCGAGAGAAATGATGACTTTAACATATGTTGTAACGCATATATTTGCGCAGTTTTTGGCAAAGTACGATCTTGCGTGAGCAATACTAACACTGTGAAATGTAGCGTGATTTGAATGAAAGTGCGAAAACCCATGTAAAATACGAAGTTAAACATGCCTGTTTCTTGAAATCAAATGACTTTCAGGAAAAATCCTTTTAAGGGGTTATGAGACCTAGTTAGATTAATAAAATAAAACACTTTTGAGACCAATCAGCAGATGGCCCAAAAACCGGCCTTATTGACCCTCCTCCTTCGTAGATATAATTAAGGCGAAAAATTTTGCTGAATAAAATGTTATTGTAGCTGCTGTCGTTTTTCCGAAACTTGTTTATTTTTTATTTTATATGTGTTTTCGTAATAAAAGCTCATATTAAATTTGTTGGTCTTTTTTGGTTGAACAACTTTTGTCTTGTCATTTTTTTCGTCTCTTCTGTGGTTTTTCCAAAAATTTGATTTTTTAATTTTCAACGTTATTATTCGGAAATCACACAAGAACTACGCGTCCTATCAAAAATTATTAATTAAAAATATGTGGCTCTTATTTGGGTAAGCAACTGTTTTTTAATCATTGTTTTCATAGCTTGTCTGGGTCTTTCAAAAATTGGATTCTTTTATTTATTTTATTTTTTTAAGATTTAGACAAAACTACGCGTCCTATCCAAAAGTGACTGTCGAAACATGTGCAGGTCTTTTCTAAATGCTCCATTTTTGTCTGTTTATGTTTTTGGTACCTTGCGTCGTTTTTCCACAAATTTAATTTTTTTATTGTTTATGTATTTTTTCACAATTAAAGCAAAAACTGCGTCTTGTATCAAAAAGTGATTATTAAGAAATGTGTAGTCCCTTTTTGAGTAAACAAATTTTGTTGATTCATTTAGTTTGTTGATGTTGTCGTTTATCCAAAAATTTTATTTATTTATTTTTGATACTGTTTTTCACAAACAAGACAAAAACTAGGCATTCCATCAAAAAGTAATTCTAAGCAAATTCGAAATTCGAAGATTTAAAAATATTTTATATTTCAAAACATTCCAAGGCATTTTCAAGATCTTTAAAATGCTTCAAGCGATTGTAAAGGATCCGAAATGTTTTAGGGAATTCAAGAAGAATTTAAGGAAATTTTAATTAATTTCAGTAATTCAATGGAATTTTAAATAATTTGAAACATTTCTTTGGATGATAAAAGGAACTTCAGATCTTAAGCTTTAGGTGATATTGCGATTTTCATAAATTGCAATATTTTGCCTGTCCGGGAAGGGGTGGTGATATATTCTTTTTATATTATCCATCAAATCACAATAAAACACTTTATTCGTACATTTGGTGGAAAATATAAAAGTTATACTATTTTGTGCACGTCGCAATGTCGATGTGCACAGATGGTACCCTAGCAATGGTTAACGTGCATAGATGGGAAACTCCTAACTGTACACGTTCACGCGTGCACAGATGGAAGACTTCCAACTTTGCACGTTGAAATTTAGTCATGCACCGATGGTACCCTAGCAACTGTTCACGTGCACAGCTAGGAGATTTCAAAGTGCGCACGTCGAAATTTAGACGTGCACAAATTGTCAAGCAGGTAGGGTTTTTCGAGCAGATGCTTCATATATTTAGTGATAGAGAGATCGATACAGATCACATCGTTTCCAGCAAAGAAGCACATTTTTGGCTACATGGCTACATAAATAAACAAAATATTCATTTTTCTAGAAGGGAAATTTGACATGTTGCTCTTTCAAAACCGCTTTATCTTCTGAAAGTCACTGTATGGGCAGCTGCTACTTCCATGGGAATTTATATGCGGTTTATGAAGGTACCATCACTGGCGGAAGTTATCACCAACTTCTCAAACAAAATCTCTTCCCCATTGGGAAGAAAAAGGGAATAGTAAAGAATCACTATTTCACACAAGATGCAGCATCATCGCATCACACCCACAAATTTGTTGAATAAATTTTCAATGTATACGGACATTATGTTATTGGACTAAGGTACCATATATCAATCTATGCGAATATTTCCTGTAAAATTTCATCAGAGATATTTGGTACGCCTTTCAAGCCAAAACCTGTATAAACTTAAAGCGGCTATTCAGAATGCGGTTCACGATATATATGATAGTGTTAGAGAGGGTGCGTTTTATTGTTAAAAAAAAGGCTTGGTTACTGTTTCAATTCAGATGGTGCACATTTCGAAAAACTGCACCATTAGTTGTATTTCCCCAGGCGAATTTTCGGTATTTTTAAGCTGTTCGTTTCTAAAATATATAAAAAATTTAAAATCATGCAATTGTGCTCTTTAATGAAACCACAAAGTTTCCACTATTTATTCATTATTTCGTTTTTTTCATTCATGTGTCCGTTCAAAAATAGTAATCAATTAATTTTCACACATTCAGGGTGACCATTTGACACACTGAGAAGTAGGTTCTGAAACGAGATTTCGTTTTTAAATACAATTTCTTGACGTTATAATATCTAACCCAAATATGACTGAAATTAACTAAAAATAACATGCTCATGCACTAGAAAAACTTCGAAATATTCGGCTTACTCCGCGCACAAATCGGAACTGGCGATTCGAATTTTGAAGATATATTTTACCTCACGATAAACCAATTCTCTTGCTAGTAAAACGCAATACACATGTATCCGTGACAACACGACGAGATATTGTATTCTCAGCACCCAATGGTGATGTTCAGTCAGCCCTTAGTGTACGTTCAAAGAGTAATTTTTACACAATAACTTTAAACTTTGTGCCCGGAAAATGTCCCAAAAAATGAAAAATAGCATTTTTGTGTAGAATTCATGCTACAAACGTTTTTCTTACATTTTTAGACATTAATTATTTTTATTCAAAAAGTTAAAAGTTTTCAAGTGTTTTTTAGCAAATTTGAA
>CAKNWT010307614.1:3165-15209 GCA_932066315.1 Andricus coriarius | reverse complement strand
AATTTTAACAAATCTTTTTTCCCCCTCGAAAATAAAAAGTTTTTATTACAGACATTTTTTCCGTAGGATGCGTATTTTTTGAGATATTTCGTTGTCTCAAGTTAAAAAAAACACCCTGTATGTGATACATATCATGGCATAAAATGTGCCCCACAAAAGTACACATAGATTCACGTTTTGCTATCATCCAATCATAACGCTTTTGCTTTTCATATATTTGTCCGGACCCCGTGCCATCGGGAAGTCCCGCCATAGCACGTTATATCTCACGCATACGTGAGATTGAATAGTGTGCATTCGCTGAGCACCTAGTCGCTATACATGGCACGTTATACTTCGTACATGCGTAAATGTAAATAGTGTGTGTTCTAGCGCCCGAGTACATACATAGGTTAGTACCATAGCTTAGTTTTATACACTCGCGTTACATTTTAGTATCATAATTATGAATAATATAATAAATATGATTATAAATGCTAATTAGGCGTCACAGCTTGTGACACAATAGTTTTTGTGATAGGATTTTTCCCTACTGTCCCTTTTTAACGATTAAAAAAAATTTTGAATTCCAATCAATAATAGCTTATCTTTGTTGGAAAAAATGCCTTTCAACTGTATTGTTTACAAAATTTCAAATAAGCAAAAATTTGCATATCTTTCCCAATAAAATAAGACATTAATTTATAAAATTCAGCCATTTTCTAACATTTTGTTAGAAGCCATAGTAACAAAAAAATGAACTGCAAAAATCACTGTTAAAATAAGTATTGAAAATGCCTTCCTCAGTAATATTATTTTTATTCTTAAAATAATAGAAAACCATTTTTCGGAAAAATGGTTTCTGGCACAACTACCCTTAGTCCTCCTGGTAATTAGGATTTATTCATTGGATTTAACGCAGTTTATTATTCGAAACGTGGTAGTGATTCTTTAAAAGTAATAAATATACTGTCTATTATCATGCGTAATTTGACGAAAAACCACGTTCCATACAATCATTATTTACGGCCTTCTCTAGATAAAAGTATCAAGTAGATATCTCATCTGAAGAGATCTAAAATCACAAAAGATCTACTTTGGGTTTTGGGAAATTTTTAATTTCTTCAGAAAATGCTCGTGTTATACAACAGAAGCATTGAAGAGTTCTTGAGAATTTAAAAGTTTATATCTAGACTCTAGGGCGGTGTAGTCATAAATTCGCCCACAATACCTAAAACCAGTACCTAAGGGCGTGCTTCGTCTTTTCCTCTAGGTCAAGGGCTACCTGTGTACCCTCCCCCTTTCAGTGTGCAACGACACTACATCTCACTACGTATTCCCTCGCCTATTCGTCAATTAAAAATGCTAATAGGTCGAAAAAATCCCTGACATTTTGGCGAATTTGAGAATATAATCGTAAATATACGTAGATTCTCTACTATTCCGAATTGAAGTTCCTGACATTTTGGCAAATTTGAGAATATAATACTAAATATACGTAGATTCTCCACTATTCCGAATTGAAGTTCAAATTTTCCTAAGCTCTAAATAATAATTTCTTTTTAATTTTCTTTGATAAGTTTAAATTATTTCTTAAAATATTTTCTTTAATTTTAATTAAAATTAAAACTTTTTTACTATGAAGCAAGTTTGTAGACATTTTTTAGATGAACAATTTAGCTCTGAACATTTTTTTCGATGAATAAAACCAGAACCGACAACGACGATGACAACGTCAGACAGACACCGAAGTAAAATCAATTTTTTTTGTCAATCAGTGTTTCCGAAAACGTCGAGATTTGATGGAATCTGCGAAAGTCAACTTTCACATCAAATCAATACCTTCTCATTGAAATGAGAATGTAAAAAATTATTATTCAACATTAAAATTGATTAGACAAATTTTTCTGAGATCAAAAAATAAATTCACTGCGATGATCATCGTTCCAAATGGAAAATAAACCTTTAAAATTGAATATTCTTAAAATCCGTTCAAAATGAAGTAATTTAAAATAGAAAATATTAAGAATAACAACATTTCTGCTACAAAACGTTGGAAACATCAATTATTTTAGGTTAATTTAAATAGTTTTTAAATTGAACATTCTTAGACTTTGAAAGTACATTTTTTAAACCAAGCTAAACCTTCAAAAACCCAAATTGCGTAACAAAATTGCACAAGAAGGCTTAAAAAGAATCATGTTTATAAAAAAAATGTTTTTTAAAAAACAAATACCCAAGAAAATCAATTCATGCAAAATAATTCCACAAAAAAAGTTAAAATAAGATAAATATGTTTACAAAAAACATCCTAAAGCGGCTAATTAGAGACAGATATGTGACAATTGAAAAAAAAGGGTGAAAAAAGAAAGAGATATCCAAAACCACCTCTCTCTCATTTCTTTATTATTTATCCGTATTTTTTATGCTACCTGAGTCCAACATGCTTCGAGGCCTTTTAGGCGAAAAATGTATTTCCAAATATTAAACAGTGACATTAAGTCATTAGACCCTGAGTTTTTCTCTAGCGTTCGGCTATTTTGCCGTTCTCTCGAGTTCGATTCTTGTGCCAACCAGAAAAAAAAAATTCTTAAACTTAAAATTCTTGTTTTATTTCCCTAATAATAATAATGATTAACAATTAAAAAATTATTAATTTTATGATTATTATTTAATAATATTATATATAAATAATATTTTATTATTAATTGCTACTTTTATACTCAAATCCTTTGAAATTTCACTTATTTTAAGTTAATTTAAATCGTTGATAAATGAACAATTCTTGAATTGTTGCACATCACAATTTATAATAATGACTAACAATTTAAAATTGTTAATTCCAAACGATTTAAATTAACTTAAAATAATAGAAATTTCACATGGTTTGATCGTAAAAGCAACAATTAATAATGAAATATTATTTTTATACATAATATCAATAAATATTAATAAAAATAACATTTATTAAATTGTTAATAATTAGTATTAATAATATAAATAAGGATTAAAAATGTAAGAATTGTTAATTTTTAAGCGATTTAAATTAACTTTAAATAATTTAAATTTCTAAGGGTTTGAGTATAAAAGTTATAATATCAAAATTCTTGGTAATTAAACCTTTTCTGAGTTTCACATGAATTTCGAATTGGTTTCATTTGCGAAGTTTTGTAGTAGAAACTTTTTATGACTAACATTTTCCATTTTAAATTACTTCAATACAAATATAAAATAATATGAATTTAAAAATAGCTGCACAAATGGCTGTTCGAAGAACATGTATTTGGGAACAGATTATAAATAATAAAGGATGTAGAATTACGATTTGATGAATGAACGAATCAATACATTTTATTTTTAAGAACCTACCACCATTTACACTGAAGAAAGTTCTTGGTGAATTTTGTAAAATTTCTTTCACCTTGCACCGAGAAAAAAATATTCTTAATTTGAGCCGAAAATTCCTCTTGTTGAATCCTCTCACATTTTCCTCTCAAAAGGAGAATATTTTTCTAGAAATAAGAGGATTTCCCTCTTTTTTTGAGAGGAGAGATGGCAAAAGGAAGACTTTTGCATTTTCCTCTAGGATCGAGTATAATACTCTAATTTTTAGAGGAATTACTCTCAGATCAGAACTTGCGCATATATGCGAAGTCCATGAAGCGTGATAACCTAACTTGTTTAGTGTCGATCAGTTTTAACCCAGCGGACACAAAAACATTAACGTCCTGAGAACGTTCTAAGGACGTTCCTAGGACATCAATTGGACTGACACAAACGTCCTCGGAACGTCTTTAGAACGTTCTCAGGACTTTAATGTTTTTGTGCCTACTTGGAAGTGAACCGGTGAATTTTTAAGGATGCAGTGAATTATAACATTTAAATAATGGATAAAGAGCTGATTTGGCTTTTAAGAAATTTGAACCTCAGCATGTATGAGCAGTCGTTCGAAACTAAGTAAATTTTTACATTGTGCATTTCTTTACGCACGTGGTGTACAAATTGTATGATTTCTTCATTGTTATTATGTTCTTTCCTCTATTCCCGTACAACAAAACTCGCAATACAATGCATTATCTATCGAAAAATGAAAAAGAATGGCAAAAATGCCGCTTCTATTGACCAAGATTATAGAACCGGTTGGTGATTTGATGGTTTTGTTAGAACAATTAGAGTCCATAATTAAAAAAAAATACGTTTCGTAACCACGAAAGTCGCCGCGTAATCGAAAATTGGGTTACAACGAATTTTAATAGATTATCGCAAATTTTCGCGTAATAAATAAACAATAAAATACAGAGGTATATACGAATCTAGCAAATTTTTCCAAGATCCAATCATATTTAGAAGAAAATTAAATACTCTCCAAATGAGAGGATTGCATTTAAAACGGATTAGATGATCCTCTCCAATTGAGAGGATTTTTTCTCTTCCTTTAAGAGGATCCTCTTGATGTTAGAATAATCTTCTTGAAGATAAAATAATCCTCTCAAATTAAGAGTAATACTTTTCTTACCATATTGTAGAGGAAAAATTGCATCTAAATAAGACGAATCCTCTTAAGGGAAGAATATTTTTTTCTCGGTGTGTAGTTTAAAAAGTAGAAGCAATTTCACAAAAGGTCGTGGACTCATCATATGACCAGTTTGCCGGCAAGCTTGTACGAAATTCGAATAAATGAAAACAATATTTGTGGGCGATTTTCAACAAGTTAACAAAAAAAAATCGCATATTTGAAAAGTCGAAATGTTTCCACTGATTATGACACTATTCCTTGCCAAAAGCACCCCAACAAAGTTTCATTCCTCGGGTGCACATGTAACCTACCTCACATCAACCCCTAAAATTTCAAAAATTCGGTAAAATGACATTAATTGCAGAAGTCGACGTATTTTCACTGATTATAGCAGAATTTGATGCCAAAAGTAACTCGAAAAAGTTTCATCCCTCTAATGTATGTGAAATAGGGCGGACTGAAAATGATAAAACTCGTCGAATCGTTTGAGCTGGACCAAAATTTGTGGGATGAAATCCGAAAAAAGCAACAAAAATTGGAAATCGGGTAATATCTTCTGTTCACTTTTCTGATTTGAAAAATTAAATTTTTGAACATTCCTTAAGATTTCCCTATTGCTTCAAAAACTATGGCGAATTTTTTTTTTGACAGTTTTTGCTAGTGAATAATAATAAAAAATTACAAATTTAAAAATAAAATTTTATTCAATTTAGAATTTTTTGAAAATGGCCAAAAACCAGTGTTTAAAACATTTTTTGTTGCTTCTAGTATAAAATTCTGCCACAATCAGTAAAAATATTTCGACTTTTTACATTAGTGTCCTTTTTCCCGACTTTTCCAATTATAAGAGGTTGAATTGGGGTGAATTCCACATGCAGTGGAAAATTAGTGTATTTGTACCGAATTTTTTTAACTCAAGGGGTTGATTTCGGGTGGGTTTCGTAACCATGAAATTGATGTAGTGCGGTGATGTTCCATTGAAAAACTGTATACTTCTAAGATATTTCTTTATATGTTAAAAAAAATTATGTAAAAGAATGAACTATTCGCTCAGTTGATTGCAGAAATGCATTCTGCTTTCACGACTTTTGCAACCTATTTTCAAAATGTTTTAAGCATATTGTATAAACAATACTGCCAAGCAGATTTAAAGTTGTTTTAGTGACAACACAACGTATTTCTGTACATAAATGGTCGAAACTTGCATTGGTCCATACAGTTTATACTAAACATTGACAAAAATGTTGCAAAATTCAACAATCTGGGCTATTTATCACAAAATTTCATGATTGATAGCCAATTCACGGATCTGGGCTATTCATCATGAAATGTCCGTACAAATAGCTGATTCAAAGCTGTGGACTATTTATGCCGAAAGTCCGGGATGAATATCTCTGAGTTTTCACCTAGCTATTAATACGGAAACATTCAATGTTATTCCATATAAAAAATGGTGTTTGTATGCATTTATATCGAAGTTAAAACGTTAAATATTCTAAATTCAATTACTTTAATTTAAAAAAAAATTAATAATGTGTAATAAAAAGAACACAAAATTTCCATAAGCAAAAATGCAACAAGAAGCAATACATTTTTTTATGTTCTTTTTATCAAAAATTATTGTTATTGTAAACTAAATTATAGCTAAGATTAGGGGTATGACTTGAACTTTAAAGTATTTGTAGTGTAGCAGGCCGTAGGTCACAGAGGTGAGTTAGGGCCTCCCACAAGACGTTGGAAAGAGGTAGGGGTTTGAACTACATTATTCCTGGGACCAGTCATAGTGCCTTCCCGCCCTCCGTGAGACGTTGGAAAGTGGAAGGGGTTTGAATAGCATTATTTCTGTGACCAGACACAAGAGTGCGTTCCCGCCTCCAAGATGCGTTGGAAAGGTGTAGATGTTTGAACAACATTATTTCTGGGACCATTCACAGGGGGGTTATAAGTGAAAATTCGATTCCATTCAATTACTTTTTGTTAAACATGCATTTCTGTGGTTGAAGGTTCAGCTCTTTGGTTTAAATTGAACTATTTTGATGAAAATTCGTTTCATCTTTGGTTTAAAATGCATTTTTTTAAATGAGAATGAAACTATTCCACTTTTTGTTAAAAATGTATATTTTTCAGTTAAACTTTTTGGTTGAAAACTCATGTAATTTTTTGAAAATTTGCTGTCACTTGCAAAGTGAGGTTAGTATTACCATAGTTCACCATATATTCCTTTGCATGTATAATTTCCACTAAATGTACAAATTAGCTTCGTATATAAGCACTACAAATATTTTTAAAGTTTATTCACCCTCACATATATAATTATAAGTCACATACTAAGTACCATATTGAATTACGTCTCTCATCGACAGAGTCTAGTACTTGGCTCGGTACTACCACCTGTTATTAGTTTTGCATCACGAATTCTATTGTTTTTTTGTATTGTTGCAATTGTTGAAAATTTCAGAAAAACTGCAACAATCTAACATTATTTCAAGAGAATATTATTAAAAATAATAACAACTTACTTTTGTTAACTTAAATGAAGTATTATCTCACTACAATTTAAAAGTGGACCAAAAGTGGTTAAAATGACGGATAGGATCCGATACAGATGGATAGGATTCGGAATTTTTTCGCATCGGTCTGGATTCTTATACGGTATTTGTGTCTGGTTTTAAATCTGGTTCTATGCGGAACTTGGTCGGTGTATACAACATTTTCTATCTGTTTATTTATCCAGTTGTATACGAAATACCTTCGGTGTCCAGTAATACACCTCGAAATACACATTTTATGTTTGAAGCATTTTTTTATAAGAGTGATAATTTCCGAGAAAATCAGTAGTATATCGATTTTCATGTAAAAAAATTAATAAAATTAATAAATTTATTCTAAGCAGGACCATTAATATTTATAGTCAAAATACTCGCAATAAATTATTATTAATTGTTTGAATACCTCGAATCTACAAAAATCAAAGTCGGCCCCACATTATTGTCCAAGGTTGGGCCGACTTCATACCAAATGTCAGGCCGACCTTGAGAAGTGAAAGGCGGTTGACCATTGTCATTTAGCTGGTTGGCCCGACCAGTGGCGCAAAAAGTTGGACCGACCGTCCGACGGTTCGCCCCACTGTGGGCCGACGGTCAATTCGCACCTGGGAAATTCAGAAACACTTCAGCTCGGGAGTAAACTTTTGTTTATAACTTTAAATGGTGATTTCGATTTTGCAGAATGTTATTACGCTCTACTAAAAAATTTCGATTTTTTTGCTTCTCTAATGCTGTAAACTGCAACCCTTTAAATATTGTTCCAGAAATAAAATAAAATATTATTTAACAAAAAAACACCGTTTAGTTCACTTACCTATGTTTGTAATTTATTATACTATCAGACAATATAATTTCAGCTAGTCTTCGATTTGATGTTCAATTTCAAGTTTCAAGTTAGAATACTAATTTCAGGTTCAAGTATTTTTTATCTGGAAAATTTTTTCAACTGGAATTATTATTTTTTTATCATTTTTTTATGCTGGAAAATTGAACTAAAATTTAAATATTTTTTACATATAATACATCTGAAAGTGATAAATCCCTTCAATTTTGGAGCTTGACAGTTTGAAAAGAAATCAAAAATTGAATGAGTATTTAAATTAAACATATAACTATTAAAATTTTAATTAATTAAATTTAAATATTATTATTACGCAGTTTGAAAACCACCTATTCATGTAAATTGTGTAAAACGAGAAAATATTCCTCGGTTAGCCTTGGCTTTTCAGCGAAAAAGCTTGGCTGAGACTTTGTCGGCAAAATCCAAGCGATACATTAGCGTAATTAGCTAGAGCGGGGGTGATTTTTCATAGCGTTGGACGTACGATTATGTTTGTAAGTGATCGTGTCTGCGATTGCGTAATTTCGAAAATAAATCAAGTGCAATTATTATATATAATCAGTTTTTTTGCAAATTTATTTATCTGTTTCAAGCTGCTGTAATGGATAGGGCAATATGGGCCGCGAAAATATTCCGCATAGAGCCGGATAAAGAACCAGACACAAATACCGTATAAGTATGCGGATAGAATCAGATGAAAACCGCATAGGTTTTTACTGGACACGGAAAATATTTCGCAATAGAACCGGATAAAAACCGAATAGAAAAAATTGTATACACCGAATAAGTTCCGTATAGAACCGTATTATAAGTCCGACACAAAAACCGTATAAGTATCCGGATAGAATCCGATGAAAACCGTATAGGGCTTTACTGGACACCGACAGTGTTTGGTATACAACCGGATAAAAAAACAGATAGAAACTGTTGTATACACCGACCAAGTTCCGCATAGAACCAGATTTAAAACCAGATAAAAATACCGTATAAGAATCCAGACAGATGCGAAGAAATTATGAATCCTATCCGTCTCTATCGAATGCTATCTGTAATTTTAAGCAGGGCAAACAATCACCCAATTTATTTTCCGACCAAATTCCGGACAGAGCCGGATAAGACTCCGCCACTCAAATGAATTCACTGAATAATTCTTCCTTGTTAATAAGGTGATCAGATGCACGAGAATTTAGAATAAATAATTCCTTGTCTCCATTTTGAGGTTGATAATCTCCTGTCATGAAGGCAAAAACAGAAGTGTTGGCAGTATTTGAAGTCGATGGTTGAGACATTTGAACAGCTTGAACTGTTCTTTGTCTTTCATGCTGCAGTCCTCTTTTATAATGAAAGCACTCCTTCTTGAAGTGTCCATTCCTTCAACAATGGTGACATGTCAAATTCGAAGATTTCTTTTTAAATTTACTCTTAGAGAACCGTCCTTTCTATTGTCCTTTTTGTTGATTCTTTTGAGACTTCGGTGATTCGACATTTGCACTTTCAATATGTAGCACTTTTGCACTAGTGTCTTTGCTTTCACTCAGAATCTTCACTCCATGATCCAAGAGTCTGGTTTTTACAAAAGCAAGACTTAGATTATCTTCAGATAAGGTTTCCATTGCAGTTATCACGCCATCATATGATGATGGAAGCGATAATAGCAAAGGTGCAATTTTATCAGTTTCTTCTAATTTTGCACCTGCACTTATTATATCAGTGATCGAATCTAAGAAAGTTTGAAAATGCTTTATTAAAGGAGTTTCTGCAGGTCATTTCAGTCCAAGCAATTTCTTTCGAAGAGCCAATTGAGAAATCGCTGTCAGGACCACCTAACGATTGGTAGCTCGTGATAAAAAATGGAATCACCAATCTGGATATGTTCATTACCAAATTTCAAAAAAGATATCGGAATGAAAATATTTAACACAAAGTAAAAAAGAGTTAATTCCTGCACCCGATCAAACCGAAGTTATTTTAATGCTTGCTCGTCACTTCAGTGACGAGATAAAATATGCCATCGTGGGAAGAGGCATAAACAAGTGCGAGCAATTAATCAATCTCTTAGAAGAATGTCTTTGGTTTGTTAACAAAGACAAAATACGGATAAAGAAACTCAAGGAATTCTCCCAAAATGTAGGAACACCGTTTAAAGTACTTTCTGACCGAGGTACTCAATTCAGGAGCAAGAAATGGCTTAATGCACTGGAGGAACGAGGAATGAAAATGATACTCACATCCATTCGTCATCCTCTAGCAAATATGGTCAAAAGAGGCAATCGTGAATTGGCTCGACTATTTAGAACAATCCTCCCATCGGATAAACCATGATACCACCGAGATAACAAACTAATCGAGCGCAACAATTAATTGTTCTAAAGGAAAGAATAAATAAGAGAGAAAAGCTATTAGGACAATTAAATAAAAATAAAAAAGGTATAACTTTTCCCATCGGCGAACAGGTACTCTCAAAGGCCTGTAATGTGTTGAATGTAACCGCAGGCGTAATGGCAAATTTTGTGTCATTATATGAGGGTCCCTATACCATCAAAAAAAAATAACTAGCAACAGGTACATTCTCTGGAACGACGAAAATGATCGAGAGCGGGGGCAATATCATACCATTTATCTTCGAAAATACCGTCAAGAGAAAACTGAGGGAGGAGATGAAAAAGAAATTTCCCTACCTGAAGGGCCTAATGACAATCTGGAGGCTTGAATAAAATCAGTTTCGCCTGGAACATCGAAGATTCCTGACGCCAACACACAATTCGAGGTCCCTGATACCCACTGCACCGTTGCAATCCAATGAAACTTAGAAACAGGAGAGGAGGATGTCATAGAATCGGAGGAAAACAGCCTAGGAATATTAATTGCTCGATCGAAATTCATCTCAGCTATTCGCAGAACCACAAGCAGCGCCACAACCTTCGACTTCACAGGAGCATGACGCACCACAACCTTCGACTTCACAGGAGCATGACGCACCGAAACCTTCGACTTCACGGGAGTGTGACGCACCACAACCTTCGACATCAAGGGAATGTAAGTTCCCACAACCCTCTAATTCAAAGGAACCTGAGACACCACAACCGTCCACGTCAAAGGAGCGTGAAACACCACGGCAATTCACCTCAAAAGTGCAGCAGCCATCAGCCTCAAAAACAGGCTGAAAGCAGGTGGAAGGCTGCAACATTGGAAAAACGCAACGCAGAATAGAAAAAGCGGATTTTCACAGTAAGAAAAAGCCGTCACGACGCGCTCGTGAAAAACATTTTTGACGATCAACACTTGCGACCAGCCAAAAGGGTACACAGACAGAATCAAGAGGATAAAGGAATATAAGTACAGAAACCTAAAGCCGTCGAGCTTCGGAGAAAACTATTACGCTGGCTCATAATACGAGCACAAAATTTACGACGGCAACAGGCAACTCTAAACAATGAGGAGAGAAATTGGAGGCCCCATCCGACAGCGACAGAGGAGTCATGGGCCCAATATCGATCGTGGACACCGGAACAACCATGGCCATTAACACTGGAATGGAGAGTCATGAACGAACACCCTCTCAGCAAAGCGGGCACCAATAACAAGGAGGCATATAAAAAGTAGAAATTCTCCAGTAAGACCGTTAAACTTACAAAATGAACAAGTTTTTATTCTGTTTTATATTTTTATATGTTTTTATATTTTACTTAACTTTACATTTCTTCTTTTTTATATATATTATTGATTTAATTTTGCATAATTACGCGATTTCTCATTGTATATTTTCTATCACCTATTATATTTTTTAAGTATTGAACTTCTCTTAGATATAGATAGCACGTTTGAGGCTATTTCAGCTAATTTGTGTATTCTTATACTATTTTGTTATAACTGTCTTCATGTCAATTTTCAAAGAGGGGCTGTTGTAACCTGTAAGTTACAGTATAAAGCCTCAACATAGGCAAAACTCCTAGCTCCTACGATAAAGCACCGAAACGTTGCATCATATAGCAGCAAGGAGAGAGAGCGCAGAATCCACAGCCTCCCACTGCAGCATCTCTTACCAAGCGTGGGAGGAAAAAGTAGGGCGCAGCCCAAAAAAAGGGTTAGCACGGCCCGAAACAGGCAGTTTAGTTTGGCGAGGCAACTCGCGGAGTTTTCTAGCAAAGTACCTTAAGGGTAG
>CAKNWT010307588.1:808-19305 GCA_932066315.1 Andricus coriarius | reverse complement strand
CTGAGGGAGAGAGTAGAAGGGTTAGAGAGGGGTAGGACAGAGACAGACGTTGAGATAAAGCAGATGGAAGAGGAGATTAGGGAGTGGAAGGAAAGGATGGAGAAAAGGCTTGAAAAGGTGGAGGGCAGGGCGGAAAGGGAAGTAGCTGTTGGGGGAGGGAGGCGGCGAAATTAAAGATATTTTGGAGAGGGAAGGGAATATGATAGAAGAAAACGTGGGAGAGCGTAGGAATGAAAAGGACGAAAGGGAGGATAGGGAAAGGATAAGGGCAATGGAGATGAGAATGGAGAGAAGAGAGAAGGCAGACAGGAGAAACAATATTGTGATAAGAGGGTTGAAGCTAAAGAGCGGTGAAGAAAGGGAGAGTTGGAAGCGCTGCTACAGAGCATATGATTTGCTCAAGAGATGGTAGAAAAAGTTAAGTTGGAGGGGAGGAAGGAGAAGGAAGTGACGGTTGTGGAGTTGAAGAGCTGGGAAGAAAAGTTGGGAGTGATGCGAAATAAGAATAGAATAAAGGATAGGGCAGTTTTCATCGATCACCATCCTTTAATTCGATCACGGAAAATGGCATTTTAAGAAATTATCTAAAAAAGCATGCAAATGTCATTAAATGATAAACTGGACTGTTGGACCATCATTTAGTTCTAAATTCAGCCGTTATCGCTTTGGGGCAAATTTGGTATTCCTCAGATTAATTACATAAATGACCAATTTAATTTCAAATCAGGCAAAATTTCAAGAAAATCTAGGGTATAGTGTCAGAATGATTTGGTACTTGGATATATTTTGATACTATGGGGAAAATAAAGGAGCACTTATTTCACAGCTTAATGAAGACTTTTTTTTACTTTAACAATCATTCTAAGTTTACCTAAGAATGTATTCCGGATTTTCTTAATTTATTCGACGTGGCAATTCTTGCTCTTTCAATTGGTCCTCATAAAATAAAAAAAACTCTGAAAAAATCACAAAATGGCGGCTTTTTTTCTAAGATTCTTAAAAGTGAATCTTCTCAACAAAAAATATGAATTAATTTTTTTTTAGAAATTGTTGGTAATATGTATCACATATTCATTACGTTTGGTTCTTGATAAATCACGGCTTCACATTTTAATGAATTATTTTGGAAAAATAAAATTTTTACATTTTTCGCGCTAACAACGAAAGGCAAAAAAAATATTCAGATAAAAGTTTACATATCTAGAAAAGTTCTACTAAAAATAACTCTGGCTCTTTTTTGATATTTTGCCTTGTTTAGGGGGAAAAAATCAGAAATTATTTTTCAAACATAATTCCTGGCCTCAAAAATGTTTTCGCCCACAATAAACTGATGGAATGCCTTTTTATTAATTTTTTTATTAATATAGACTTTCTTTTAATATTGGAAGAAGTAAAAAGGTGGGATGTCCCGGAAATTAGATCCGCAAACTTATTTTTTCAAAAAAATAGAAGTTGTGCTAAATTATGCTAGACTTGCGCAGATTTGTGCTGTAAACTGTTTTTTTAAAAATCAAAAGTTACGGGCACAATTTTTGAAAAACGTTGTTTTTGCTAGATCCGCAACTTCTTACTAGAGCAAAAAAAAAAGGTTTTGCTAGGTAGCTCGAAGTATACCCAATTTCGTGCAGGAAAGGAAAATTCCAAAAATCTAACTGTTACCGAAAAAAAAACCCAAAACCAGAAAATTTGGTTATTTTTAAAAATTTCGAAAGAATAAAACTGGTGCTGGATTTTGCACGAGAAATGCAGTCTTTATTCCATCTGGCAAAATTACGTGAGATCAACTGTTCCCATATTAAAAACGAAAAACGTAAAACTCAAAATACATCAAATAAAGTTTACGTTTTGAGTTTTTAATATGAGAACTGTTTATCTCATGTCATTTTGTCACAGGGGATAAAGACTGAATTTTTCGAGCACAGCGCAGCACACGTTTTCTGTTCCCCAAATTTGGTTATTTTTGTATCTTTTATGTGTTTTGAGTTTTACGTTTTGAGTTTTAATATGAGAAGTGTTGATCTCACGTAATTTTTTCAGAAGGAGTAAAGACTGCGTTTTTCAAGCACAATCCAGCACAAGTTTTATTTTTTCGAAATTAACAAAAAAAAAAAAAATCGGATTTTTTTTTTCGGTAAAACTTAGGTTTTGGAAAAATAAAATGTTAACATTTTTCGCGCAAACAACGAAAGTCGACAAAAATGGTTCAGCCCACAATAAACTGATGGAATACCTTTTTATTAATTTGTTTATTAACATGGACTTTCTCTTAATATTTGAGGAAATAAAAAAGGTGGGGTTTTCCTGAAAATCCTTCTTTCATGTTTTCAAAATTCAATGAAAAAAATTTAGAAGATTTTCTGGAAAGCCTCGCCTTTTTATTTTTTTCATATTTTTTTAGGCTTAACCATTTCAGAATCTGGGATTTTTTCCTCTTTTATTAAATATTATTTTTCATTTCTTCCCATAAGCGATGCAAAATTTGCAAGAGGTATTTTTCGTAAAACTTTTCCAGAGGTGTAATCTTATACCTAACACTTTTTTGTACCTTTTGTTGTTTCCGAAAACATACGATTTTCTTTTTAAATAGTTTTTTCCAAATTGAAGCAGTGGTTTACCAAGAACCAAACTCATGGGATATTTGTCACATATTGCTTACTATTTTAAAAAAATTTAAAGGGGGTTTTTTGAGAAAACGCAATTTCTAGAATTTTAGAAAAACAGCCGTCATTTTGTCTTTTTTAAAGGTTTCTAATTTGTTGGGGATCATTAACTGAATGAGCAAGAACTTCCACATCTAATAAACAAAGAAAATCAACAACTTTTTTTTTTTAATCCTGGCCCTAAAAATGGTTTAGCCCACATAAAACTGATAGAATACCTTTTTTATATTTGCTATTAACATACATTTTTTGAATACTGGAATAAATAAAAAGGTGGGGGTTTTCTGAAAATTTTCCTTTCATGTTTTCAAAATTCAATGAAAATAATAAATAGTATAGTACGACTCAAGGCCAGAAAGTTGGATTTGCGGGCGTGTGAGATATGAAGGCCGAGAGTCAATTAACAAAAAAAATATATTGTTGAATTAAGGCAGTGGTTTATTGAGTACCAAACTCACGGGATACGTTTTATACATATTTCTAACAAATTCAAATTCGGTCAGTTTTTGTTAATTTGCATTTAATCTTCGAATAATTGTGAAAAGTAAACCCAAAACTTTTATATAATTTTTGAGACTAGGTTTTTTTGAAAAAATTTATGTATGCATTAAAATAAAATTAAAATAAATATTGTGGTGAAAATGATTAGCATTGAAAGATATCAATTTGTATTTTATATAACGCTTTAGGCTACAATACATTTTTAAAGCTTTGTAAATTGTCTTACAAAATTGTTGGTCCTCCAGAAATTTTATTTTTACTGTTGATACGGTTATTAATCCAAGCGATGACGTTTTGTGTCGATATTTTGCATCAAGAAAAGAATAGGATTTCCACAAATATTGCTGTGCACTGTTTTGTCGGCTGTCGAAAATTCAGATGCTTCAACTTGTCAACATGGTGATGAACAATTGAATCTTGTTATACGCAGTTGATTGAAAGTGTCATTTTTTGACATCCAGGTTTCTGTATGATTTTTTCCTTGTTGCTGAAAGAAAAGTCCCTTCTTCTCCTAAAGTCGACTATCGACGGAAAGATCATCTCCTGGGCCAGAACTTGTATCGATAATCGGAAAGTATAGATAAAGTTAAGGAATTACACATATTGGCCAGGGAAATATTTGAACGGTAGCAATGATTTTATTTTTATGTTAAAAGTTTTCAGAGTTACAGAAATTTTTATGAAAAGTAATCGAAAAATATAAGTGCGCAAAAAATATAATATTGGGACAGAAAAATTAAAACATTTTAGACTTTTTATTTTCGCAAATGAAATTCTTGTTTTATAGTTAAAAGAGAGTCTTACATGGACACCTCTCCTACGTAAAAAACTCAATACTTAAAATTCTTTTGAATTAAAAAAGGTCGTAATTTTACGGATTATAGCTAGAAATTTTTAGAATTTATTTTTAAATTTTTCAAATACAATTCAAATACAAATTGGACTTCAGTTGAAAATTTTTCGATTGTGTACAAATGTAAATAAAAAAATGTCGTACATTTTCAGGCAATTATTAGCGTGTATGTCAAACTTTAGAGATCACATTACTTCGAAACTTAGGTTAATTAATTAAAACTTATAAATTTTGTCTGGAGAAAATTAAAAACTTTTCTGATTTAAACATGATTTTAGTTAAAAAGCTTTGAATAATATAAACGAATAATTGAAAGTGAATAATTATGTAGTAGAATGGGGTATAATAAAAATGTTAGAAACTAGAAACACCTTGTGGCACTTGCGATGATTTTGAATGCTAGTGAATTTAACCTTATTATTTAGCTTAGAGAATCAAAAACTACATAAAGCATTTTGAGTATGATAAGTACCGGAAAATCATCACCCTGAGTACAAAGTCGAGAAATTGGGTTTTCATCCTGCAGAGAACCACATATGGAAAATTATTTCTCAAGTGTACCCTCAATTTTTAATATTAGCTATTTAATAGTAGTACTTTTTAAAACCATTTTGCCTTTTGTATTTAATATTTACTGAGGAAGAGAGGGTTGCAGATTTGTGGATTTACGTGTATTTCGTCTGTTTCGGCGTTCTTTTAACTTTTCTAATGGGGAGAAAGCAAAATTCGTCAAGCACAGATTTAATATTTTTTTACGCCCTTTACATTGATCTCAAACAATCTTTGAGAATATTTGCCCTTCAAAATTAAATTAAAAAATTGCGTTTCTAGAATAAAGGCATATTTTTTCATTTTTTTATCACAAAAGAAATCTTATGCTTTTCCTTTTCAGAGCTAGGAGGTGAAAAGGGGGCTTTTTAAATATTATTGATAAAAATAAGCCACGAGGGGTTTTCAAGAATATACCATCCGCTTTGGCGATTTTTAACTCTTTCAATAGCAATAACAAATGTTTTCTATCAAAATTCAAATAGCGGGTTTCATGTGTTTTTCATAGGTCATAACCATTTTTTGAAAAAATAAATATTTTTCCTTTAAAAATGAAGGTAAAAAATAAATTTGGCTTTTTCCATAGGACACTTTTTTGCAATTTTTTGTTTAGGTTGGCATGAAAGCTTCGACTTTTTTCTTAAATACCTTGAGATTAAAAATTAAAATTTGATTATTTAATGTCGAAAATAAGTTTTAAGTTCTCCGGTAAACCCACTAGCGCTTTCGCACGTGACACCAGTGTTCTGAACGATTCCTTTTAATAAT
This sequence comes from Andricus coriarius, assembly GCA_932066315.1. Lineage (NCBI taxonomy): Eukaryota > Metazoa > Arthropoda > Insecta > Hymenoptera > Cynipidae > Andricus > Andricus coriarius. The sequence goes on along the minus strand of CAKNWT010307588.1, from coordinate 13,974 downwards.
AAAAAATTATATTTTAATTTTTAATCTTAAAGATCATGAAGGTGAAAACCCAAGATTTCTTTGTAACCCAAACATATTTAAAAAAAGCGTCATATGAAAAAAGTCAAACTCATTATTTTTTTACTTATTTCTTTAAAAAATGCTTATTATGAGTATTAAGGGCCGAAATAGGCGATATCGAGGAAAATCCAAAAATGTTCGTTTGCTCCCAGTCGGTATTATTACTTGAGAAATAATGCCCTATATGCACAATGTTAAAATTTGAATATTTATTTCAGATTTTACATTTTTTCTTGTGATTTATAAAAATATGCCGAAGAATAAATTTATTTGTGCCCGCGGATATTCAAGCAGGCATATTCGCAGACTACGATCTAAACAAACAGCCTCAGATTTGCAGCTATTGTCAGTTTCAAAGTTGCCTGAAAAGCCTGAAGATACTAAAGCTGTAGATGAAGTAGTTGTGGATTAAATAGATGTCAATGAATTATATTCGGATGAAAACATGATTTTTGATACGTTTTGAAGAAGAAACCTGGGCTGATGCACAGACAGAAATAATTTCAGAAAGTGGAAGCGATCAGGAAGAGGAGTCTTTGAAAACCAGTGCTGAGAATGATGATAAAAGTGCCAAAAGTCAAACTGAAGATGGAGAAGATAACTTCGAATATGTACTTGATTTTGATTTTAAAGAATACGATGAAAAAATAATTGACTGGGATATGTCGGATAGTGATACGGATAGGAAGTCCGAAGATTCGGACACAGAAGAAGACGAAGAAGAAGTAAATCCTCGCCAGAATAAAGATGAAAAATTTAAAAATGCTTTGCGTGCATGGTCGCCATTGTACGAAGTTCCTTTGATTGTTCTCACTGCACTGCTACTAATATCAAGTCAGTTTACTGATTATGTGTTACCACGCAGTGCCCGAACTCTCCTGCGAACACCTACATCTACAAAAATCACCTACATGTCTGATGGAGGAGAGTATCTCCATCTTGGTATAAACCGAGCTATAGACTCAATTCTGAAGCAACGCTGTTATAAAGGAAATGCTGATAGTAAGGTGAATTTGATGATCAACATCGACGGTTTACCTATATAGAAATCTTCGTCTAAATCGTTGTGTCTGATTCTTTGCTCTGATATGAATTCAAGAACCGTATACCTGATTGGAGCATATTATGGAACTCACCATCCGGCTGACGCTAATGAATTCTTGAAAGAATTTACAGACGAAGCAACAATCCTGTCTACAAATGGTATAAGTTACAAAGGTAGACAAATCAAGGTAAATTTTTTTGCGCTGATTTGTGATGCCCCTGCAATGAAGCTGGTACTTAGGGTGAAAGGTCACACGGGATACCACAGTTGCTCGAAATGTATGCTGAAGGGTGAAGCTGTAAAGCCTAAATAGTGGAGAAAAACCCAGAAGAAAAAGCGACGTGTATGTTTTCCTGGAATAGGGCCATTTAGATATAGGAATGATTTAGAGTTTGTAAATAATTGTTACGTAGTCATCCTAAAGATTTTTCTAGGCCACCAAGGTCATTAAGAGACATAAAGTTTTGGAAAGCTACCGAGTTCAGAAACTTCCTCCTCTACAGTGGACCAATGGTTCTTAAAGGAATTTTGAAAGAAGAGATGTATGTAGACTTCATGGCCTTACATGTAGCAATGAGAATCTTATCAAGTCCAATTATGGTTAAGATTCCAAGAAACATCAGCTACGCTCAAGAACTTCTAGAACATTTTATTCAAACATTTGAAATTTTTTACGGAAAAGAATTCATGTCACACAATTTCCATAATTTACTTGATCCTTTTAAAGTTGTTAAAAAATATGGACATGTAGACGCATTCAGTGCATTTCGTTTTGAAAGTTATATGACCATCATAAAAAGAAAATTGAAAAAAAGTAAACCCTTACAACAGTTGGCAAGAAGGTACGCTGAAATGGAAATTTTAGATAACCTGAACAACCTAACGGCTAATACCAATAAATTTGTCAAACAGCGTCATTTTAGCGGACCATGGGTCAATAATAATTTAAAGATGACTGCACAATACAAAATACTGAATCATGAACTTTTTTCGATCGACTGCAATAGTTCAAGAAACAACTGCGTTTTACTAACAGGTGGTTCCATTGCATCAATTCCAAATATTATAGAATATGAGGAAAACAATATATATTTGGTAGGGAAGAAGCACCTTCCATTAGAGGATCTGTATGATAAGCCCCATCATTCCAGCTCCTTCAATATTCACGTAGTAGATCAAAATAGGCAGGAACTTTATTCATGGCCTTTGAGAGAATTGAAATCAAAATTGTGGAAGATACCTAGAAACTATGAACGAGCAGTCGTGTTTCCAATACTTCATACTGAATTACCTTAAGTAATGACCGGGCCATTAACCTCTTAAAATACTGCATAGTAAGTTAATATATTTATATGAAATAAGTTGAATTTGAAATGCCATATATCATAATTTTAGGAAAATTAAAAAAAAAGATTTTAAGGAAGAACTCGGCGAAATTTTGAACAATTGAAGGATAAAGTTCCGAAAAGCGCTTACCTCCGATTAATTTGAAACTCTGTACACCTATGTATTTTGACGCGCTGATCACCAATATGATAGTGCAAATACCCGCAAATTTAATTTTCAAGGTCAAACCCCCAAAAAACTAAAAAAAAATCATGTTTTTCGGTTTATTTCAGTAAATACAAAAAATTTGCAAAAAAGTCGTAAACAAAAGTTATAGATCTTTTAAAAATACATATTTTATGTACATGTTTTTGCCATATGACTGTTAGTTTTCGAGAAAATAGACGATAAATATGAAAAATCACAGAAGTACTGAAAAATGTTCAGCGGTGCGACTTAAATGCGACGTTGGAAAGGGGGTCGTATGTGACCTAATTTGTTTCTGTGACCAGTCACAGGGATGTTTTCCTGCCTTCCATGACACGTTGGAAAGGAGGTCGCGTGTGACCTAAGTTATTTCTGTGGCCTGCCATAGCGGTGCCTTCCCGCCCCACATGACACGTTGGAAAGGGGGTCGTGTGTGACCTAAATTATTTCTGTGGCCAGTCATAGGGGTGCCCCCACCTGAGACGTTGGAAAGGGGGTCGTGTGTGACCTAAGTTATTTCTGTGGCCAGTCATAGGGGTGCCTTCCCGCCACCCCATCACACGTTGGAACGGGGGTCGCGTGTGACCTAAACTATTTCTGGGACAAGTCATAGGGGTGCCTTGTCGCCCCCTCCCCCATGACGCTTTGGAAAGGGAGTCGTGTGTAACCTACCTTATTTCTGTGGCCAGTCATAGGGGTGCCTTCCCGCCCCCCATGACACGTTGGTAAGGGGGTCGTGTGTGACCTAAGTTATTTATGTGATCAGTCAAAGTGGTATTTTCAAAAGATCCACAACTTTTGTTTAAAGCTTTTTTGTAAATTTTTATTATTTACTGAAATAAACGGAAAAAAATGAAATTTTTATAGTTTTTTGGGGTTTTGACCTTGAAAATTAAATTTTTGGGTATTTTAACTATCATACTCGTGATCAGCACGTCAAAATACATAGGTATACGGAGTTTCAAATTAATCGGAGGTAAGCGCTTTCCGGAACTCCATCCCAATTGAATTATTATTTCAATATTTATTTCCTCGTGTATTTATGTTTTCAAAAAAGTATCTCAAAGCAAACGAAGCATAATTAAAAACAATTATTTTAAACAGAAAACTTATTCTCTAAAATTATAAAAGTGTAAAATAATATAAGTTAATAATATTTTGACAATATTTTGACTTTATAAAAAACGCATTCGGGAACAAATAATGAAATCAGTGATATTTTACCAACTCCATTTCAAATCAAGCACAGAGGTCCAGCTTAGGGTATCAGAATGATTTGGTATCTGGATAAATTATTTCATGCCGAAAAGAAAGGAATACGTATTTCAAAGTTTAGTAAACAATTTTCTTATTTTTTATACTCATTCGAAGATTACCTGTAAATTAAGAAAAAGTTGCCAGAATTTGTTTTTGAAATTCAGTATTTTTTCCAGAAAATCTTCTTAATTTTTTAAATTGAATTTTGAAAACATGAATGAAGGTTTTTCGGGAAAACCCCACCTTTATGTCCCGGAAGTTAGATCCGCAAACTTATTTTTTCAAAAAAATGAAAGCTGTGCTAAATTGTGCTAGACTTGTGCTGATTTTTGCCGTAAACGGTTTTTTGAAAAATCAAAAATTGCGCGCACATTTTTCGAAAAACGTTTTTGTTGCTAGATCCGCCACTTCTTACTAGAGCAAAAAAAAGGTTGTGCTAGGCGGCTCAAAGTATACACAATTTTGTGCAGGAAATAAAAATTCCAAAAACCTAACTGTTACCAAGAAAAAAACCAAATTCCGAAAAATTTTATTATTTTTGAAAATTTCGAAAAAATAAAACTTGTGCTGGGTTATGCTCGACAAATGCAGTCTTTATTCCCTCTGACAGAATTACGTTAGATCAACAGTTCTCATATTAAAACTCAAAATGTAAAACTCAAAAAACATAAAAGATACAAAAATAGTCAAATTTGGAGAAAAGAAAACGCGTGTTGGGTTTTGCTCGACAAATACAGTCTTTATTCCCTCTGAGAAAATTACGTGAGATCAACAGTGCTCATATTAAAAACTTGAAACGTAAAACTCAAAAAACGTAAAATATCCAAATATAGTCAACTTTGGAAAGAACAAAAATTGTGCTGGGTTTCGCCCGAGAAATGCAGCCTTTCTTCCCTCTGAGAAAATCACGTAAAGTCAACAGTTCTCATATTGGAACTCAAAACGTAAAATTCAAAAAACATAAAAGGTCCAAAAATAGCCAAATTTGGAGAAAATAAAACGTGTTCTGGGTTGTGCTCGAAAAATTCAGTCTTTATTCCCTGTGACAAAATTACATGAGATCAACAGTTCTCATATTAAAAAGTCAGAACTTAAATTTTATTTTATGTATTTTGAGTTTTACGTTTTTAGTTTTTAATATTGGAACTGTTGATCTTACGTAATTTTTCCAGATAGAATGAAGACTGAAGTTGTCGAGCACAACCCAGCACAAGTTTTATTTTTTCGAAATTTGACTATTTTTCTATCTTTTATGTTTTTTGAGTTTTACGTTTGAATATGAGAACTATTGATCTCACGTAATTTTGTCAGAGGGAATTAAGACTGAATTTCTCGATCACGACCCAGCACACGTTTTCTTTTCTCTAAATTTGGCTATTTTTGGATCTTTTATGTTTTTTGAGTTTTACGTTTTGAGTTTTAATATGAGAACTGTTGATCTCACGTGATTTTCTCAGAGGGAATAAAGACTACATTTCTCGGGCAAACCCCAGCACAAGTTTTATTCTTCCGAAATTTTTAAAAATAACCAAATTTTCTGGTATTTGTTTTTTTTTCGGTAACAGTGAGACTTTTGGAATTTCTCTTTCCTGCACAAAACTGTGTATACTTCGAGCCACCTAGCACAACCTTTTTTATGCTCTAGTAAGAAGTTGCGGATCTAGCAAAAACAAAGTTTTTCAAAACTTGTGCCCCTAACTTTTCATTTTTCAAAAAACCGTTTACAGCACAAATCTGCACAAGTCAAGCACAATTTAGCACAACTTCTATTTTTTTGAAAAGAATAAGTTTGCGGATCTAAATTCCGGGACAACCCACCTTTTTACTTCTTCCAATATTAAAAGAAAGTCTATGGTAATAAAAAAATTAATAAAAAGGCATTCCATCAGTTTGATGTGGGCGAAAACATTTTTGAAGCCAGGAATTTTGTTAGAAATATAATTTCTGATTTTTTCCCCCTAAACAAGGCAAAATATCACAAAAAAGCCAGAGTTATTTTTAGTAGAACTTTTCCAGATATGTAAAATTTTATCTGAATATTTTTTTTTGCCTTTCGTTGTTTGCGCGAAAAATGTAAAAATTTGATTTTTCCAAATTAATTCTTTAAAAAGTGAAGCCGTGATTTATCAATAACGAAAACCTAATGGATATGTAATACATATTACCAACGACATCTACAAAAAAATTAATTGATATTTTTTATGAGAAAATTCACTTTTAAGAATTTTATAAGAACAGCCGCCATTTTGTAATTTTTTCAGAGTTTTTTAATTATATGAGGGTCAATTGAAGGAGCAAGAATTTTCACGTCGAACAAATGAAGGAAATCCGGAATACATTCTTAGGTAATCTTAGAATTATTGTAAAAGTAAAAAAAGTCTTCATTAAACTGTGAAATAAGTGCTCCTTTATTTTCCCCATAGTATCAAAATATATCCAAATACCAAATATTTCTGACGCTATACCCTAGATTTTCTTGAAATTTTGACAAATTTGAAATGAAATTGGTCATTTATGTAATTAATCTAAAGAATACCAAATTTGCCTCAAAGCGATAACGGCCGGATTAAGAAATAAATGATGGACCAACAGTCCAGTTTATCATTTAATGACATTTGCATGCTTTTTCAGATAATTTCTTAGAATGCCACTTTCCGTGATCGAATTAAAGGATGGTGTACTTCTTGTTCCTACAAAGTGGATAAGAAAGCTCGAAAACGAGAAATTGATTTGTTATTGGCCGCCTTATAAAAGTCAGTCTGAAATAAATGAAGCAGTATCAAAACTGGCTGACCCCTCGCCTGCTTGGTCTCGGCACGATGTGCTGAAACATTTGAAAAGGACAAGTAAGGCTGGAAATATAATTGGCTATTAATACAAACTTTATTATAATTATTTTACTATTTAAAGAATAAAAAAAACCTGAAGTGTACGATTTAAATTCATTCCTTATAAACTTGGGCACGATTGAAAAGGGCAAAAAAAAACTTTTAGAGGCTTTAATAATGTCAAATATTGATAGTGAGGCCACGGACAACTATGCGGAAAAGCTTAAGAAGACAAGACAAGAAAGGGAAAGAAAATCCCCTTCACCTGATTTCCAATTCAATTCGTCATTCAAGACTAAAAGCAATAAAATAATTTCTTCGAACGATCTGACTGGCATCAGTATATTATCGAAACCCGATGGCAGGCCAAAATTAATTACAAGATCGAAACAGTCAATAATAAGCGAGGAAAAAGTGATTATCCCGAACATCCCACTTCATTCGTCAAAACGAAGAAGACTTGACTCAAACGATCGCGATAAAGTTGTAGGCAAGTTTAGAAAATCTTTACGCACATATATGTAAACTTTCTTATTTTTATTGTGTAAGAAAGCATAATTGAATGTTTGCTGTAATATGTCTCTAGAATAGAATACTGCACCTGTACCTCCTCGTGCTGATCCTCCAACTCTTCATCCTCAACCAACTCCTAATGTTGGAATTTCTGGTATCTACGCTTTTTAATCATAATAAGAGAAGTTATATTTTTGACAATCTTAATTTTTATTATTTGACTGCGCACAAAATTTTGTTAAATTAAATATTTGTTGCGGGTAAATATTTTAATTATATAAAATTCTCTTGCTATTATATTTGCAGAAAAACAAGTTCCTTTGGAACTAACTTCCCCTCGCGATCTCTCGCATGATGCACTCCCGAATAAAAAATCGAAAATTCCTGTTTTTCAAAAAAAAAAAATCCGCACCCAAAAAACCTGATAAGCAGAAGAAACGAAGGAGTTTAGAAAACTGTCTCTCGAGTCTTGCGTATCAGGACAGAAAGTCTGGTAATTTATTGAAAACGATGACGTTCGGAGTTTTAATTTTAGAACTCAACATATTAGCCGAATAACAGAATCTCTTGCCAGTGAAATATACTGTTCTTCAAAAGAAATAAGACAATATTTATCTTATCCATTGGCGGAAAATTGTTCGTTTCAAAAAGTTATGAGTATTTGAATTTGAAATATTGAAAACGCTAATTATAAAAAAATGGTGAAAACTTTTGTTAAAATTGTGACATTTGTTAATCCTCTATCTATATCTACCTTTTACTTTTGTGATTATGATAGAATTTCCCGTCTTCCCTTGAAATATATTGGAAAATTTCAAAAAAGTTGAAAATTAACGAAACGGCGGCGGCTACTTTGAAAATATTCAAATAAGTTTACTCAAAAACCCGACCTCTTTTTTCTCTTGATTTTTGCCTAGATTCTTCTTATTGTATAGAGTATATTCAATAATAGTCTTTTCCCTGTGCCCGCCCTTGGAGAAAAGAGCGATTTTGTTCTGAAAAATGAAAATTCACGTTTTTTGCTAAAACGATGTAAGATAAGAAAAAAGTCAAAGATATAAAATTGTTTCCCTGAAAAAGTTGTAGAAAAGAATCTCTTGAAATTTTTTCTTATCTCACGTTATTTTCGAGATTTTTTCCGAAAATGTGTATAACATTTTTCTACAACTTTTTTGGAGAAGAAATTTTGTTTCTTTGACGTTTCACGCATTTTGTATCGCTTTGGCAAGAAACGTGAATTTTCGTTTTTCAAACAAAAATTCTGTCTTCTCTTCAAAGCGCGGAGACAGGCAGACTATCATAAAATATACTTTTTACATTAGGACGAATCTCGAAAAAATAATAAAGAGAAAAAGGCGCTGGTATTTTTGAGTAAATTTACCTAGAATATTTACAGAGAAACCACCGAAATTTGGTCAATTTGAATATTTTTTAAATGTTTTTAATGTATTTCCAAAGAAGACGAGACTTCTATCAGAATCAGACAGAAAAAGGTAAATAAATATATTAGATAAAAAAATATCACACTTTTTAACAAAAGTTTTATCATTAAAAATTTTTCGGCAAATCGGTAAGATACGTGTCGTCTTTTTTTCTTTAAAAAACAACATATTTGAGTGAAAAATGGGTCTGTGACTTAAACATGGACTGCCTGCATGAGGTGAAATGAATGTGGCCTAATATAAGATGCAATTTTTCTCATACAGTATTAAATTAACACTTATATAGATAATTTGTAATAAATGTATTTAATTCATTAATTAGGGTAATTTTTCTATTATAGGTCTCACTCATAAAGAATTATCCCTCCGAAAGATGAACGAAATCATGATACACCTCAGAGACTTGAACTTGCAGTCACAAAATACCGCTGCATCAGTCTTTCATTTGTAGATTCTGACGAGTGTCCAGGTGCTTTGATTTATTTTAAATTCATTAGTTTTTCTCATTTTTATTTTTGTGAACGTTACAAGAAATCTCGATAAAATTCCATTGAAAAACGCGATACGCCAGAGTCATAATTAAATGCTTAATGCTTTCAGTGCACGCATTTAAGAGAAAGTACCAAGTTACTTTTTTCGGAGTGCATTTTAAAGTGATACACCTGGAAAAATCCCTCAGATAACGCACATGCACAGATGATTGTATTGTCTTGTAATGAAGTTTCTTTACTTAGCGAACATAATAAAAGACGTCATCAAACTCATTCGACCACGGTGTTCTGCCTAGATGAAAATCACGCTAAAAAGGAATTACCTAGTAATTTTCCATACATGTCTGCACAAATAGGGCGAACACGTCCCTGATGAAAATTTTTTGACGATGCCCTTGCCAATTCAATTTATTGTACTTAAATTATTTTTTAATGATTAACAAACTTAATAATTAGTGTCGTCAAGCTTAGGCGACCATTGTTCTCTCTCAAATGAAATTTTGATGAAAAAATACTCTTAAGACGTCTAATGTCAGTACGAAAGATTTCCCGAGAACGTACTATGTCTTTAAGGCGATTTTAGGACATCTCGAGGATATGAGACGTCTTAGAGACGTTGTTGAACTGACATCGGACGTCCTAGGAACGTCCCAACGACGTTCTTGCGATATTCATGGTCGTGTGCCCACTGGGTAGTCATTAAAGTTAGTCATTCAATTGTTTCTCACTGGTATACGTATATATTACAAATTACTTAATATTCTGTTAGGGTGCATTTTTCTCTGCAAACATACCAAAGATCAAGAAATTTTGACAAAGAACATAAAAATAGGATAGACGCTTTAACTAGAGCGTCGTCCAATTTAGTCGAGTAGGATATTTTTCGCAAATTCAAAATAGTTACCCTAAACACCTTTAGAAGACTCTAATAGATGTCTGAGCTGATTATTTTTAATTGGAAATTTTTTGGCTCTTATACTTGTAGGCAGCTGAGATGAGGTTTGACAAATGTACTAGGGGTAATTTTTCGGGGCTGCTAAAATTTATAGTGAGGATGAGTATATAAACTAAAGTCTTGGCAAGGTGCCTGGAATGACTATTTTTCATTTGAAATCTTTTTCCCGTTTTAGTTGAAGGCAGCTCAGAAAGGGTTTATTCAATGTACTAGGGTTGGTTTTATGGGGTTGTTGAATATTAATGTAGATATAGCGATATAAAATAGGATAGCATACGCTGAATATTTTTACTTTAAAATTTTTTGACTGCTTTAGTTGAAAACAGCTCAGACGGAATTCCTTGAATGTACTAGAAGTGCTTTTTTGAGGCTGTGTAATATTATTATAGGGATAGCGATATCTGCTAGAGTCTTGGAAAGGTATCTGGAATGTCTATTTTTAACTTGAAATGTTTGTGCCTGCTTTAGTTAAAGGTATCTGAGACTGGTTTCGTTAAATGTACAAGGGTTAATTTTTTGAGGCTGTATTGTATTATTGTAGGGATAAAGACATCTGCTAGACTTTTGGAAAGGTGTCAGGGTTGACTATTTTTAATTTGATATTTTTTTGCCTGCTTAACTTTAAGGTAACTAAGACTGGGTTCGTTGAATGTACTAGGGGTGTTTTTTTTGGGTGTGTGTTATTATTATAGGGATGGCGATATCTGCTAGAATCTGGGAAAGGTGTCAGGGTTGACCATTTTTAATTTTATATTTTTTTGCCTGCTTTAGTTAAAGGTAACTGAGACTGGGTTTGTTACATGAACAACGGGTGGTTTTTTGTAGTCTGTAATATTATTGTAGGGATGTCGATATATATCAGGCTCTTGGAAAGGCCTTTGAAGTGACTATTTTTTATTTGAAATTTTTGTGACTGCAGAATTCTCTTTGATTCAGTACAATTGACTTGAAAAATGTAGAATGTTCTTAAATTCAGTAGAATCCTCTCGAGTTTAGTAGAAGTATCTTTAAATATGTAAAATTATCTTGAATTCTATAGAATTCACTTCAATTCTGCAGAATTCTCTTCAACTCTGTGGAATCATCTTGAATTCTGTCAAAGTCGTTTGAGTTCTGTAGAATTCTCTTGAATCACGTAAAATTCTGTCAAGTTCTCTTGAATTCTGTAAAATTTCTTAGAAAATGTTTGAACACTTTTGAACTCATTAAAAAATTTTTGAATACTTTTGAATTCATTAGAATAATCTTTGATTTATTTCGAAAGTTCAGCACCTGGAACCTGGTGATTTTCAGTTCAGGCAGCGATTTTGTCGGAGAATTATGGAAACCGAAGCGGAGTTACCCAGAATCCTGTGGACAGATGAATCCCTTTTTACCCGGGAAGAGGTGTTCAATGTTCATAATGAACATTATTGGGCTGAGGAAAATCCCGAAGTTGTCCGGGAGAGAGGATTCCAGAGGAAATTTCGTGTAAATGTGTGGGCTGGATTGATAGGCGACCGACTGACCGGACCGCACATTCTCCAAGGAACCCTGGATATAAGTAAAGTCTCAGAAAATGTTCTTGGTAAGAAATAATAACTACAAAAGAAAAATTTCCGACGGAGAATTGCATAAAATAAAATATCGGACACTATAGAATTCCGGAACGTAGAAAATACTAGAAAAAAATGACAAATTGCTTTAATTAGTAAATAAATAAATCATTTAAATTATAATGGGGTAAATATCACAAAGTGAAATAAGTACAATTTGTTATCCATATTACTGTTCTATTTATTTATTCAATAAGGCAATGTTTCATTTATGTTTTTAGAGAATGTTTAAATTACAAGAATTTTACAGTCTCCAAATTTTATACTGTAGGCAATTTTCTAATATCAGAAATTTTATTTTATGGAACTTTTTCAGTCATCTCAAGATATTAAAAATATGGATAATTTTTTAATAATACTACTTTGACAGGGCGAACAGTATCTGCAATTTCTTCTGAAAATTCTTCCGGAATTGCTAGTGGAAGTACCTGATGAGGTCCTAGGCAACACCGTTTTACAACACGATGGATGCCCTGCTCATCGATTCGGCCCGTTGTTGAGTATCTCAACCTTTGCATCCAAAATCGATGGATTCGGTACAAAGTCCTTCATGGACGCGGTGATCATATTCGATGGCCACCAAGGTAAAATTAAAACTTTGCAAGTAGTTACATAATATATTTTCTTCGAGTTTTTTTCTACATGTTGCCTATGTGTACATAATTACAATTTTAACGACTTCATTAGATCTTTAAATATCATTCTAAGAAATGAGGGGCTGATAGCAAAAGCGGACTAAGAAGAGAGTCGGAGAAAAAGCGGGTTGATTATTTTTCAGCGCAAGAACGAATTAGCCCACGCGCTACGAGCAAAAACGAGTTAAAGATTTAATTAGTTTTTGCCCGTAGCGCGTGGACTAACCCATTTTTGCCAGCACTCATATTTCGATTCGGTTCAACTCCAACCGAACTCTTGATTTGTTTTTGGCTACGCTGATATTTTCGTTTCGTTCGCGCCTGGACGATCGAGAATAAATAAACTTGATGGATTTATCTCCATAATAGCTTAAGCGCAATATCAAAAGATTTTCAGAAGAGTCAAGAATCGTTCTCAAAATTCGAATTTTTAATCTTGAAGAAACAAATGTATACTCCTAAAGTACATCAATGCTCAATTGATGCCTGAAAAGTTAGATTGAAAATTATATTATATTTAAACAAAATTAGTGATAATTATGAAAAAAATTCATTTCAATTTTAATCCGCATAGTATTTTGCAAATAAATTATCAATACCATGAGACCCTAGAAATATTTGGGTTCCCATTGCGTACAATTGGAAAACTAAAATAGGAATAATTGCACGGAAATTATTTCAAGGGGATTGGCTGCGATTCGTCACATGATTTACACTAAATCTCAGTAATTTATAGATAAAAAGGGTTTTTATGTTGAACTCATGAAAGTTATGCAATTTTTTTAATTTTATAAACATCTTTTATGAGCCAT
>CAKNWT010307584.1:1727-16223 GCA_932066315.1 Andricus coriarius | reverse complement strand
AAATTTCAAATCCTAACCACACTAACCCTTAAACAAATGTGACATTTCGTCTTCAGCGTAATTCAACGAATACAGCTCGAGATCATCGCAGTGCTACCAATTCCGCCAGCGAAATATCACGATTATCTACTGTTGGAAACTGGAATGTCAAATGAAAAGTTCTGAAATATTGATTAATAAATTAAAATCAATACTTTTTACCATATAAGAATTGTTCATTAACCTTTAAATTTTGATTATAATGTGAAAACATACCTTCGAACAATTTCATTCGTGGCTAGTGTTCTATTAAATTAAGATTATCTACTGTTAATCATTATCTACTGTAGGGTGGTTTCCCCTTTAACTATATAAACTTAGGATATAAGTTATGAAAACATTTTTTTTTTCAATAAAAACTCAGAAGCCAGCAGAAAATATTTACAAAATTATTAAATTATGTTTCCGTAGCAATTCATTGCTACTCATTGAATTAGTAAGTCGGCACTACTAAACAGAATAGTAGAATACCCTTACTAATTCCTTTAGTAACATAAATCTTACCATTTCATTTAGTGGGAACTGATAAAATTACTAATTTAACAGTCAGATACAATGCTACTAATTGCATTAGTAAAATTTCTACTAATTCGGATTTAGAGAGTGAACTTTATATAATTTTTTTCCGCCGAATTCCTTTCCCAAATTTTTTTTTACCAGAATGCGCGGCGGAATTTTAGAGAATTTATCATAAAGAATTTTTAAACCAATAGAACGTGTTCGAAAAAATGGCACTTACATACTTATGCAGTGACACTCTTGAATTATAGAAATAGACTAACCTTTTAAATTGTTTTTATTGTTAAGGTTTAATTAAAGAATAAAGAAACTTGAGCTTTACTCTATTTTTATTTCTATTTCAGGGGTCTTGACAGTTCCTCTTGTACGCAAGTCGTTAATTTGTTGAAACTTCTTGCTCGTCAAGGAAAAACAATCGTTTGCACGATTCATCAACCAAGTGCCTCTCTTTTCCAAATATTCGATCAGGTAATTTTTTATATGTATTTCGATTTCAATCATTCTAGATAATTTTTTAAATATTTTTCTCTAAAAGTTTCACTGTTAAAGAAATGATCAATCAAGCAAAATAATAGTGCGAGAGAAAATATTAAAAATTATTTAAGAATAGAACTATTTAAGACAAATTTTTCTGTTTCTTGATTTCATGGTGTGATTTCTTACCCAAATATCGGCATATATAACAGAATTTTTAATTCTTGTAAGGAGGAGATTATGATATCTGGCCAATAATTTGTTAATGCTAATTCCGATAGAATTTTCAAAAAGAAGAACGAATTCGAAGTTTTTAAATTAACAGCTCGAATATGTTTTGAGAGATCGATTTTTTTATATTAAAGATATTGATTTTCTTGCAAATCCTATCGCGATCCGCATTAACAATGTGCCGACCCGGATATCGTAATTTTGCCCTTTGTAAATTACTATTATTTTTAAACTATGTATTTTAATTATTATAATATAAATGTGTATTTTCATAGGTTTACGTATTGTCGGGAGGAGAATGTTTATACCAAGGAGCGGTTAATCAATTAGTTCCATATTTGGAAAGCGTCAAACTTCCGTGCCCCATGTATCACAACCCTGCCGATTATGGTAAGACTTGTAAAAAAAGTCCATAGCGGGATAAAAAATGTTGAAAAATCTAAAAATTAAAACTTCTCCAAAGTGTGGTAACATATATTTTTAACAAACATATATTTTGGGAGGAATGAGCAAAAGGGTATTTCATAGTTAGAAAAATTAAAACCAAGTTTAAAAAAATAATTTGTTTGTTTGTTTTCCCATTAAGTTCAGGGCCATTAAAATACCTGCGTTCGTAGAGCTTAAAGAGAGCTATCATTAAAAAAATACTAGCAGCAAAAAATTCATTTGAAAAGTTGTTACGAAATTAAAGTATTTTTTTAACCAATTCCAATTAAGGGAATTGATTCTTAACTTTTTTCATAACTGTCTTAATGCCCTATATAACATATATTTGAATTATCGAAATCGTTGAGCAAATTTATAGAAACTATAAATTTGTGTAATTTTTCCATAACTGCTGTAAACAAAGTTTATCCATTTGATACTTGCGGTAAATTAATCCTATACTCATAGCAATTCATCTCTTTAATATGGACCAAATCCGAGTGGAGACAGCAACCATGTTTAACCTGCTGCTGTCTTTCTAATAAAATTGTAATACCTAAATTGAGAAAGACACATGAAAAGAATTTTCAAATTTTATCTTTATAAAAAACTAGAATTTTTCAAAATGCAAAAAGAACCTTTGATTTCAGTGATTGAACTGGCTTGTGGAGAATATGGAGAAGACAAAATTGAACCTCTGGTTGCTGGAACTGAAAATGGAAGAAGTTTGCAGTGGTTCGATAAGTCCCTCAATTTATTAGATCAAAGGGCACTACGAGGTAATCTTAGCTTTCAAAATCTCGATTAATATTTAATTGATATGCATACATAATTTTGCATATGTAATCTTATGTATACATTTTTTTTCAAACCTAGCTATAAATTCTTCTTTATTTATTTCAGGTGCATATCCGGGAAAGGAGGCTCGTCCTAATGGAAATAGTGATGTTAAAGATACCAAACCTAAAAAAGAATCGGAAAAGAGTTTACAAGCAACATCCCAATTGCATCAACTGAAAGTTCTTCTCAGGAGGGGTTTCATTAAAGTCAAAAGAGACCCGGTATATACCTTAATTTAGTAAAAAAAATAAATGAAATACACTGTTAGAAAAATCTGTACTAGATTTAGTATACATGTAATGGAAGCAAGAATGCACAACATTAAATTAAATTTATTATACCAGCGTACAGTAAATTTAGTATATGCATATACTGAATTTAGTATTCACGTACATGAAATTTAGTATACGCGTATACCAAATTCAGTATACATGTATACGAAATTTAGTATACGCATATACTAAATTCAGTATAGGCGTTCCGTTTCGTGTGGGTTCCGTCTTCATCATCTGTAAACATGATCAGAAGAAAAATGGAATTAAAGAACAAAGCTTTAATTCAAATAATCATATAGTTAAGCTACATTTACGTTAATAAATTGAACATATACCTTTTAAAGAGAAGACTACGCAGATCCTCGCAGAAAGAAGCCGAACCTTTTAGCATTACAAATAACTCAAACAAATGCCATCGGCCACGTTGCCCGACTCACGTAAATCAAAACGCGCTTGCGCAGCTGAATATAGTAAACACGTATGTGAATTTTAGTATACAGAAACTATGAAATTCATATACATGAACGAAACTTACTGTGCACTTGATAAATTTATTATACATATAACTTCATAACAGAAATTTAGTATACGTAAGTATACTAAAATTACAAAGTGTAATGAATTTAGTAAACGTATAGGAAATTTAATATGCCCGTGTATACTAAAATTGCAAACATTTCTAACAGTGTATTCTTCAAATAGAAAATATTTGTTTCTAATTACTTGTTTTGCATTTTCAGACTCTAACACATTTGAGGATAATAGTGAATATCTGCACAGGACTTATGCTTGGTTCACTTTTTATTCAAGCAGGAAACGATGGGAAGCGAGTACTTGATAATTATAATCTTCTTTTCGGTATTTTAATGCATCACATGATGACTACAATGATGCTGACCATTTTAACATGTGAGTGCAAAAAGAATCGAAAACCATTGTTCAATTTTTTCCAAAATGAGCATGGGCGGCGGTTATTAAGTGGACGGTATGGTGAATTCCATATGCCGGATTTTCCAGGGTATGGAATTCCGTAGGCCTAAATTTGGACAAATAAGCTGTTTTTTTGTCATAGATTTTTCAGAAACGAAATTAACGAACCGCAGCCTATGCAAATGAGTGATTCAAAATTATTTAATTTTCGATTTCGTACAAACAAATATTGCTTTTACAGTCCCCACTGAAATGAGCATTCTGCAGAAGGAACACTTCAACCGTTGGTACAGTTTGAAGGCTTTCTACATTTCAGTGACTATAGTCGACATTCCAGTTTCTGTACTTTGCTGTACGTTATTTTCCTTTATTGTGTATTTCATGTCGGCTCAGCCACCAGACGTTACGAGATTTACCATGTTTTTCACCATAAGCTTACTTGTGGCTTTCGTTGCCCAGAGCTTTGGGCTCATGATTGGAGCAGTATTTAATGTAGTGGTAAGTCTGAAAAATATTTTTAAACTCAAATTTAGTGGATTGAAAAAGAGTTTAATTTTTGGTTAAAAACTATTTCCAGAATGGAACATTTTTGGGACCTACTATTTCGGTGCCAATGATGATGTTCGCCGGCTTTGGGGTAACTTTGCGTGATATGCCCGCGTTTTTGAAATGGGGTACCTACGTTAGTTACTTACGATACGGATTAGAAGGGTAAGTCTTTTATTTGAACATAGAAAATCAAAATTAGTAATTTAATTATAGGAATTTCGGGTTTAAATAATTTGACATTCAAACATGTTTCATATTCAACGATTTTTACTTTGGGACATTTTCAATTCAGAAACTTTAAGTAATATGTACGCGTAATAAACAAAATTTAAGTTTGAATCATTTTGTTTTGAAAACCAATTTTTCAGCTAAAAAACGTTAAAAGCTTTCAATTTGTTCTCCTTTTAAAGTAAAAAAAGTTAAAAATTTGTGGGGCTATAAAATTCCAGTTCTTCTTAAATGTGAGTAGTTTACAATTTTGCATGTTTAAGAAATTAAGATACTTTGAAAGATGGACAATTTTACAAACCCGGAATTTAGACTTGCTTACAAAACGAACTAATGGCTTCGAAATTTTAACATCTTCAAACTTTGTGTTCCTTTATAAATGTTGAAATTATGAAAAACTCAGAATTTAGAGTAGTTTTAAAAAATGAACTGTTTAGGATCCATTTTTGGATATAAAATTATTTCTCTAGACATTATTATTGCAAAGCTCATAAAAAAAATTTTATCAGGTACGTTAACGCGATTTATGGTCTGGATCGGAAGACACTCGCCTGCAAGGAATACTACTGCCATTACAAATATCCGAAAAAATTCCTCAATGAAATTGCCATGAGGGACGATCAATTCTGGAACGATGTAATTGCTCTCACTGTGATACTTATAATTACACGCGTCCTAGCCTATATTCTTCTGCGATGGAAACTTATGGCAACGAGATAAAAAAAACTTATCACGCACATGTCAGATTCATCGGGAAAAAATACTCGAACGTTCGATTTCTTCACGTCTGATAAGAATTTATCTATGGATAAATTCCCGAATTCTATAATGCAGATCTTATTCTTAGGATCATAGATTATAAATGAAGCAATTGATATAGAAGACTTAGAGTTACTTCAAAAGTCATATTTATTTTTCACTCTTCTTCATTGCTTGTGTAACTCAATATGCTCAATATATAAAAAACCTACATGAATGTGCAAAGAATGTTTAGATATAAATTTGTTTGCTCAGATTATTAAGGTATTAACTATTTTTAAATTCGTGAAATCAGGAGGTTTAGTAATTTAGTTTATAGTAGTGTATAAATAAATTAAGATACTTTATATACCAAATGTGTTACACATTACAATAAGAATGCAAATGATATAGTCAAGAATATGGACATAGTAAATATTATATAGCTTTTTGGTTTGTTATTATTTATTTTACGTGCTTATAACTAATTAAATTAAATTATTCATAACAATTAACATGAACGTTAAATTAATTTTTGTAAGAGAATATCGTAGGTACATATAAGTTATAATTTAAAGATACCATTTTTTTTTCAATTTAAGTCTCTTATTTATCCAACCCACCCTTATTTCTGTACAATTGTTTTCAATGTAGAATTGTAAATTAATTCTTATGATTGCAATTTTTTTATGATATCTTGTGAAAGGAAAGTGAAAGAGAACAAAACTTGAAATTATTATCAAAAATATCTGTATTTTACAAAAAGTACAAAACTTCCTTGTCATTTTGACGGATCATTTAACACAAAAAGGTACAATAAAGTTAAAAATTTAATTTTAGATTTCAGACGTAGTCATACATTGTTTATATTAAAAATATATTTAAAAATATCATAAGCATACAGAATCATTATAAACCTAAACTCATTTTTTTTCATCGTTTGGCAGCCAAACATAATTTCCATCGAAGAACTGAATAAATAGAAATGTGAAGGAAAAGAATCCAGCCGATTAAGGCTAAATTTATAGTGCAAAATGAGACTGATGGCATATTCAACTGTTTAAGAATTCGTCGAGGTGACTGCATAATACACAAATCAGTGGAACACTTAAGAGCAGGTCGATCGGAACCATAAATTGCTTGAAGAATACCCTCGAAAGCGTATCTGAAAATTTCAAAAAAATTTCATGAACTAAGAATATTAATAAATAAATACAAATATAAAAAATATAATAAATAAATATAACTATTTATCTCGGTAATTCTTTATTCTCTCTTTCCCTTCAATACCTCTCCCCCTTTATGTTGGTTTGAGTCAAATTGTGAATGATTTTCTTAAGAATAGCTGCTGTTTACAAGTTAATTACACCATTTTTTAAAACAAATGCACATTTTGACCATTTTTTCATGGATAGACTTATTTTGTTTTACGGAATCAATTTGAAATTTCGTGCCAAAAACTCCTTGCTGTCATATTTTCCATAATGACAAAAATGGTTAATTATGAAAATCATTTTTATAAACAAGTGCACATTTTGACCATTTTTTCATAAAGAGGTTTAATTTTTTTTGCGAAATCAACTCGAAATGTCTTGCCAAAGACTGCTTACTGTCATATTTTTGTATTTGATAGAAACTTTTAATTCGTTGAACGAAAATTAGGCCCATCCATGAAAAAATTGTCCAAATGTTAATTTGTTTATAAAACTTGTTTATATAATTAACAGTTTTGTTACTATGAAAAATATAACAGCAATGAGTATTTGGCAAGACATTTCATGTTGATTGCACACAGTGAATTTGTTCATAAAATATGTTTATACCTGGAAGATGTACGGCCACATATAACAAAAAATTAATATCCGTTAAGAATTATACTGTCGGGCGATTTTTGTTCCAAAATTATTTTTTTTCATACTGCGCAGTGTCTCGATGTGTATTTTCACTAGGGTTGGCATTATTTTCCCTCGAATTAGAAACGTGATACTACGTGCAAAATATGAAGTGAGTAGACCTAATAGTTTCCGCTCTAGGTATTTTTGGACTTGAACAAGAAGATTGCCAAATTCTTAAGCCCGAAGAGTACAAGAAGAGACAATATGATAATGAGGTCGCCGATTAGCAAGGAGGTTAGCCGTTAAGTTAAAGTTTGCTTAGAGCTTAGAGTACGAAGAATTGGGAATAGAAGGAGGAAAGGAAATGGGAGAGAGAGAAAGATACGTGCATAGTAATGGTTGGTCAAGAGAATTAGTGAGAAAAGTACACGAAAACGGAATAAAGGCAGAGCAAGAGCTGATGGAGAAATAGAAAAATCTTAAAGCAAAGAATTGAAGTAAAATACCGGAGGCGAGCTCGAGATATAGTGAAAAATATACATGCATAAGGGTAATGTGTAGAGGGAATAGCAAAATATTTGAAGAGAAAAGGGAAAAAGAGGATCTTAAAAATTAATTGCGCGTATGAGATGTGGAAATACAAAAGAGTGGAATAAGTACTGCGATAAAGAGGAAGGAAAATGGTATAAATTGCTATGTGAGAGAGGCAGAGTAATATTAAAGCATTGATTATAGAATTGTGAAAAAATAGATACATGAACAAAGGGGATTTTAGGTTAAACCTATGTAGAAAATTATGGGAACAGACTTGCGTCCACTAAGGGCCTAGACCGTCTAATCTAGACAGTTTTTTCGATCCCTAATCTGGTGCTAGCTAGCTCGTCATGTCCAAAAAAAAATTCTAAGTATCAAACCCAAATATCTTTTTGCACATTTTCAAAAATACCCTGGATGTTTAAAAGTACCAAAGGCAAAAAATAAACATTATAAATAATAAATTTTTTTCCTGATCACCTAGTCAGTATTTTCGGGCCCTAATCTAGTGATGGCTAGCCCGTCATGGCTAAACCAATTTCAAAATATCAAACCTAAACATCTTTTTGCACATTTCCAAAAATACCCAGGATGTTTAAAAGTACCAAAGTAAAAAATGAACATTAAAAATAATAGTTTTTTTCTTTATCATCTATTCAGTCTTTTTGGGCCCTAATCTGGTGATGGCTACCCCGTCATGACTTAAGAATGTCTAACTTTTGAATCCAAATATTTTTTGCAAATTTCCAAAAATATCCAGGGTGCTTGAAAGTATAAAAAATCAAACGTGTACATTAAAAACAAAGAATTTTCTTTCTCATTATCTAGACAGTCTTTGATATAATTTTTAAGGTCATCCATAGAAATAAGATTTTCACAAGGCCGACTGACTAACGCTAGATTATAGCTTGTCCAAATTAGCGTTTGAACGTACAAAACGTTTCACTTCTACTCAGCGCCATAATAGACCGCTTTGACAGCACCACATTAGCGGCCAGGAAAGGCTATCCTGGCCCCAAATAGTTCCTCGAATTTTCTACAGGGGAAGGCTTAAATTTGAGGAGAGTGATATGTAAGAGGCAAGACGAGGTAATGTGTACAGACGAGAAGCATGTAAATAAGGGAGAACATCAAAGAAGCAAGTATGAATGAGAAGAAAATGATGGAATGGAGGAGTGTAAAAAACATGTAACCAATAATGTATCAAATAATGTGTCGTGTCTGAAGAGGATTTTGCATATAGTGCAGATCATTTTTTCCCTCAACAATGTAAAATTCCGTTACATGCATAGGTTGGGACACGTTTTTTAACACCTATACGCTTTTTTTTACTGAAAATCGTCTTTGAAGTAACTTTTGAGTGCACGTTGACTCGTGCAAGCTCTATCGCATGTAATTCATGCAACAGACCTGTGCACTTAATCTTAGAGTTCAAATTAGTGTTTCATATCAAGATTCAAACCAACTTCATGCTGTGTCTTCAAAACAAGGTCCAACGTGTTTTGACTTTTGTCTCATCTGTCACTAGTCCTGTTATGTCAACTTATTATTTGTGAATAATAAATGTTCGGTTGATGAAAATACTCTGCTTATTCAATTAAGCTTACAATATTAGAACCAAATTTCTATCAGGTTATGGGCCCTGGTGGATTGTGTATTACATAAACCGAAAACGAAAATCAAAAAAAGTTCGTGCGTTGTATTTTTCGGAATTAAGTGGAACTTCTACACTTGACAGTAAAACGAAAAATGTGGAATCATCTACGAAATCCGCACGTTTGAAAACGTTGACGAAGGACAATTACGATACATGGAAAATGAAAGCTCAAGCCGTATGTGACGTACGTGAACGGGAAGAAAACAAAACCGGAACACACGGAAGCAAATGCGGCCGCAGTGGAAGCATGGATTGACAACGACGAAAAATCAAAGGCAGATTTGATACTTTATATCAGCTCAAAGGAATTAAAAAATATAAAAAGGTTGTGAAACTTCGAGGGATATTTGGTTAAAACTGGAAACGATCTACAAAGCAAGGGCACCGGCGAGAATAGTCTCTCGGTGGAAACGCTTGACGTCGTACAAGATGGATGCATCTGGTGATATTTCTGAGCAAATGAATGAATTTTTTTGGAATTTGCGACGAATTATCGGAATTAGATTTTTAGTTTGGAAATTAACAGCAATCAATCATGCGTTTACTCAGTCTACCTGAAAGCTACGATAACCTTCGATGTGCCATCGTTGCTCAGACTCAATTACCAGATCCAGAAACTCTAAAGCAGAAACTCCTTGATGAAATCGATACCAGGAAACAAAAAGCCAAGGAAAGTGATCAAAGTGCTATGTTAGCACGAGGAAAATTTAGAAAGAAGTTTAATAATAAGAAACCAGAAAATAAAATAACATGTGATTCTGCAAAACCGATGCAAAAGAACTGGTCACAAGGCTGACCATCAGCAGAAGAATCTATTGCACTTGGTGCAGGAATCGACTCACAGAAAAAGGACTGTCTTCATAGTGGATGCACTAGTGGTTCCAGACGGGAAAACAGAAAAAGGTATACATTTAGATAATACATTATTTGTACCTGATCTGCGAACAAACCTTATTTCCGTCGCAAAGATAACTGATACAGATCACGAAGTTACTTTTAAGAAGAAAATTGCTGTTCTGAAAGATGAAAACGGAAAAGTGAAAATGGTTGCTGTCAGGATAGGAGATTTGTAATATATAGGAGAAAGAAATAAAGAAGAAACATGTATGGCATCAAATGATCTTCGGAAAACGCAAGCAATGATTTTGCATGAACGACTAGGCTATTTGAATCAACCCGATCTTTTTCAAATGAAGAAAAACGAAGTCACAACCGGAATGACGCGGAAAAATGAATTTTCTATTCCACCGTGCGAAATTTGCCTGCAGGTTAAGATTACTTCTCTTCCTTTTCCAAAATATTCAAATAAATGTACAAAAATCCTAGAAATTGTGCATTCTGATATGTGTGGTCCAATGCGAACAGAATCCAAGGAAAAAGCTAAATATTTTATCACTTTTATTGACGATAGTTCACGATGGTGTGAAATTAGATTTTTACGTAAGAAATGCGATGCCCTTCAAGCAATTAAAGAATATAAAAGTTTTTCAGAAAAGCAGAAAGGTGTTCAAATTAAATGTTTTCAAACTGACAATGGAGGGGAGTTTCTCAGCAAGGAGTTCGATTCGTTCCTGAAACAAGAAGGCATCAAGCAACAAATTGGAATTGCCGAAAGAAAATATCGAAGTCTTGTAGAAATTGCACGAAGAACTCCATTCGAAAAATGGACATGACATCTCCCGGACCTAAAACACTTACAAATCTTTGGAAAGATATCTGGAGAGGAAAAATGGAACCTCCGGGTAAGAAATGCATTTTGCTGGGTTACAGTGAAGATTCCAAAGGTTACTGAGTGTGGTTGCCAACCGATCAAAGATTTGTCACTGCGAGAGATATTAGATTTATGAATGAAATTGAAAATCAAGGACATTTTGAAGATTTCATCACAAGAATGAATTGTCATAATAAATAAATCGCAGCTAATTCTTGGAAAGCAGAGTCTATACCTCAAGAAATTGAAATCGGACCAAATTTCACGGAAAGTCAAGATTAAGAACATCAAATTCCTTATATGAAAGAAGATTAATATTTGCCTGAAGAAGAGAGACCCATCTTTACTGAAACACGAAGATGAGGAACAAATGCCTTCTATCGAAGAAAGTCAGCATCTACTAGAAGAAGAGAGACTTCCTGAAGTAGAAGGAAATCTAAAAATCTAATCTTGAATTCATACAGAAGAAGTTGCCAGGGACTTTTGGTGTTAAAGATCTAGGAGAAGCTCATTATTGCTTAGGCATTGATATTTCACAAGGAAAGAACTGTATAAGTATATCTCAAAAAGGATACATCCGGGATATACTGAAACGTTTGAACATGAATGATTCCAATTCCGTCACAACACCAGTGGATCCAAACGTCAAATTAAGAAAAGGCGAGAAGAAAACTACTCAAGCAAAAAAAGCAAGACCCTATCAAGAACTTATAGGTGAACTGAACTATCTGGCAGTGGTTACGCGACCAGATATATAATTTGCTGTTAGCAACTGAAGCCAATTTAATACATGTCATGAAGAGTAACATTGGACGGCAGCGAAACGAGTTCTCCGTTATCTTAAAGGAACCATTGACATGCAATTAACCTACAAGAAGAATTCAAAGGACCCTACAGGATATGTAGGTGCTTATTGTGGTAGCCGCATTGTGGACAGACGTTCATATACAAGATTCACTTTTATTTCAAGTGGTGCTGCAATAACTTGGGAAGCTAGAAAACAACGTACCGTTGCACTATTCTCAACTGAAGCAGAATATATGGCTTTGACCGAGGCTACCAAAGAAGCCTGTTATCTGCGTGAAGTCCTTCTGGAACTTAGTTTCAAGGATTTTTCTAATATCCTATTGGCTAATGACAACATTGGAGCCCAATTCTTAACTGTTAAATAGGATGTTTCATCCTAAAACGAAGCATATAGGTATTAGATATCATTATATCCGAAATATCTTAAGCAAAGGTTACATCAAGGTGAAACACTTATCTTCTACAGAAATGATTGCGGATATATTCACGAAAGGACTACCACGAATAAAACATTGGAAGTTTTTACATTTACTTGGCATGGATTCATTGGAAGACGAAAGGCTCGCTATATTTGAGGGGGAGTGTTAGAGTTCAAATTAGTGTTCCATATCAAGATTCAAACCAACTTCATGTTGTGTCTTCAAAACAAGGTCTATCGTGTTTTGACTTTTGTCTCGTCTGTCACTAGTCCTATTATGCCAACTTATTATTTGTGAATAATAAATGTTTGGTTGATGAAAATACTCTGCTTATTCAATTAAGCTTATAATATTAGAACCAAATTTCTGTCACTTAAAATGTGCCAATATGCGTGCTAGTTTTTTCACTTGGAAAAACTGTCAATCGGATTAATTTGGCAAAATGGATAAAGCTGAGATATGTAATTGCTTATTTTTATGTAAGAACCCAATTGAACAAATAAATATTTACCAAAAGGTTCACTGTGACGTTTTAAAATTATTCTTTACACTCCCAACCAACCCTACACAAATTTTTTGACAGATTTGAAGAAATTCAGAAAATCTGCTGTAAAATTTGTTTTGCATCGTAATTATATATATGTTTTGTTCACAGAAAGTAAGCTATTTAATAGACCTTTAAGTCGGTGTAATGAAAGCCCAAAAATATTATCATGGAAAAAAGTTATGGGCCAAAATCAAAACCCGCCCCAACCTTTACTACATTCCGTAAGTTACAGATAAGCCCTTAAATAAGAAAAAATAATTCCCCAAACATATAAAACATTGTTTTTTGAGTTCCTATCATTTTTTTGTTTTGATATAATTCTGAATTGAAAGAAAAAACTCATTAGGAGATGAAACTGCACTGTAGAAAATATTCGAATACTATTTTGTTCTTCTAACATTTGGATTAAAAAAAATCCCCAAAACGTAAAAAAACTCATTCCAACCCATATATTTTGTACTACTCAGAACTGAAGTGTAAATTAATTGGAATATCCCAAACTCTTTTTCCCTCTTTAAGCGACCTTATAAGAAATCATACCCTCAAACAATAAATCGCTTAAGTCAAGTTTTAAAACCATTTAATACCATTGTGAAAAAGATAATTTTGTCATGAATGAAGACGAACTGAAGATGAAGATTTTAACACTTTTTGAGCACCTAACCCACCCTTAAAGAATAAAATTCAACAAGAATATCCAAAGAAAAAGTTTTAAATTCTGAATTTGAAAAAAAAAATTTCAGGAGAGAAATGAGCACTGTATAAAGTATTCTGAGCCTTTTTTTCTTTCAATTTACCCTTTTATAAAATCAACCCCAGGGATTGGAAACCTTTCCATAATTAATCTTAATAGTTATAATAATTCTTGATTGAAGAAAAAATTATGATAACTAGGATTTTTTATAATATGCATTATAAAGAATATTTTTCAACCCTTACAATAATCTTCTACTTCACCCTTATAACCTTAGAACGCATAAGTTTTTTGCAGTGGTTTCGCGATTTAAATGCTTACTTGATTCAGATTAGAAGGTACTAAAATATATAATAAAACCAAAATTTTCAAGCGGTAAACAGTTCTTATATGGAAAATTTACCCCTGAGACTTGAAGGAAATGTAGTTTATTTCTCTATAATTTTTTCTGACCTTAAATTGAAGAAAAAATCGACTACAAGATATAGGAATGTTATAAAAAACTTGCAGAAAATTACTACCCTCACCCCTTCATAAAATAAATCTACCCCTTAAATATTGTAATTAATACCCTACAAGATTCTAATTTATGATTCTAAAGTTTTATATGCCATTTTTAAGGTAGTGATCGTGCCAAAAACCTGATATCTGAAGCAAAAGTTTTTCTATGATTCATTTTAAAAAAATGTGTTGCAATTGAATTTTTTCTTCCTATCGCTTCTTACTAGTTTTTGAAAAATGTTTGAATTTTAGTAATTGATGTCTTATTTTTTTCACCGAAAAATTTCTCTCCAACTATAGTGTTTCTAATTTTTAAATTAAATTTTTCCATTCCAGAAATCGTAAAAATATTTTTTTGACAATAAAATATTTGTTGAAAAAATAATTATATTAGAAAATTATTTACTTTTTTTTAATCGGAAGCAGTAAAGTAGAAGAAAATGTTTTCCCGAAAAAATAAGCTATCATTTATTAAAAAACAATCATTTCAGAAAAAATTGGTAATAAGAAGCGACAGTAAGAAAATATTCAATTACAAAAAC
>CAKNWT010307581.1:841-11089 GCA_932066315.1 Andricus coriarius | reverse complement strand
CAGATAAATGGACTATTGACCAATGCAAAACTATAGTAAGCTATTTAATATGTAAACGAAATCAGCCTAATCTCAAACTGTCCGAAAGTAAAAACTGTGAATCAAGCTTATTCAAAAGATATGAGGAACCAAATTGTAATCAATCTCCGTATTTGCTTCACAAGGAAACTTTCATACCAATCTCCGATGGATACATTATAATTCTCCTTAATAAGATAAGCCTAGATATAAGCTGCGAAGAAAAAATAACATCTATAGAAATAGTCAAACCTGTTAAAATAAAAGGAAGTAGCTGCAAATTATACAATAATTATGATCAAATAAATTTACCAAAACACTTAGAAGAAAAACAGAATTACTGGATTAATGTAACTTATAATGTTAAATACAATGAACAAGATCTTAATAATTTAGAAAAGAAATTGATTCAGCTTCCTAAACAAATAGACATTGACGAATTAAAACAAGCTCGCTTGAGTTTAGACGACACTGAAAATACATTAAAAACTATAGCTACTCACAGACGTTTAAGAACTTGGACAGAAAGTGGACTAGAATGGCTACAGTACTTTGGGTATGCAGCTCTAACTTCAGGCGTATTATTTATATTATATAAGACTGGAGTTTTTAACATAATATTGAACTGTGTTCCGAAAAAACTATGTATATTTTGTGTTAAAACTAAAGTAGAGACTCCGACTCATATTGTAACCTACAGTACTAGTGTACAACCTTTGTTAGATAATAAGGATACTAATATCAAAACTCGAAAGGTAAAATTTTGAAAGTTTAGAGACTAAACTTAGTCTAAAGAGAGGGTTGTAACGGTTGACCTCTATGGACCTCTCCCACTCACAATTTTAGACTATATATACCGCGCTTTGGCCCAGCACGAGTTAGTTCTAATCTTCATCTTATACGACAAACTGTACTCATTTAAATAAAGAATAGTCGAGTACCATTTGGTAACTCGACTCCTTTTTAAAAACACCAAATCTGTTATTTCGGCATAACAAATTCATGCAAATTTTATATTGAAGTCTTTTGTAAAGTCATTTTGTAAGTCTTTTTAAGGTGTTTTGTAACAAGAACCCAGCTCTTGTTAACAAACTATATTATCTAATTAACTATTCATAATTAAAAAAAAAATACAAATTTGTCATCTCACAACTACATTACATTTGTTTTTCCTTCATTAGAAAAAAAGTTCACAACTTTACACACTTTTGTCATTACATGCTATTCAGGTTTGATTGATTTCTTAGTGAATTATATAATTAAAGCGATGTTTATTCATTTTGTAGACAATAGAGTAATTAATTTAAAATATCATTTCTTACTACAATTTGAAAATGAATTAACATAATTTCAATATAATTTAATAATTTAAATGATTCAAATTGGTTTAAATTAATGAAAGATTTACACGCACATAAGCATACTTTTTATTTATAAAGTAGGTTTCTGCGTGTTATATTGTTGAATTAGGAAAATACGCTTAATTTATTTCCTTGAGGCCTATACTGTTTTTTGATCCCAAATCGCAAATGGAGTTTTATCAGTTTGATTTAACAAATAAATTATATTTTTAAATTATAAATTATAAATAAACAATTATAAGATATCTTTTTTTCATGGTTTACAAATATATAAATCTTCAAGACCTTAGAGTAATTGGAATGAGTTTAACGAGTTTCTGAATTATTGCGGTAGTTTGAGAAGATTTCGAAAATTTTTTAAGTGTTTAGACGCGTCTCAAAATATCAAAAACTAATGTACTATTTAAGTTCCTTTTCAAAATAATATTAAAAAATGAACAAGAATCTCTGAAGTTGGCCGCGAACTGGCAGATGGGAACATATGAACTCCTACCTATAGTAGAACGCTGCTGAAGACTGGTGACCTTCTCAGCATAAAACATCAACCAATTGCGACTCCCTCGGTTTCCTTTCCTTCCCCCCACCTCCCCCTCCCAGTAACAGAAGTTTTGGTGGGACTGACGTTACAACAAAATTCACGCATAAAGGTGGTAGTTGAGTGTACAATTTGAAAAATGAATAATACAAACAATAAAATAGCCTCGGAATGGACTGAAACTTTAATTGGCGAAATGCATACACAAGGTAAACGTAAAGGTCGAGTTTCAGGCTATGAATGGAGACTGGGTTTTTGGAATGCTAGAGGAGTGAATGATCTTAAGGTAAGACAACTACGAGAAACTATGCACGCACGGAAACTAGATATTTTATGTGTACCTGAGACAAAGAAAAAGGGTCGCGAATGTAGAAACATAGAAAATGGGGTGTTGAAAGGCGTTTTTGAAATCTGGTCAGGAGTAGGTAGTGAATCACATGGTAGTCAAGGGGTCGGTTTAATTTTGAATGAAAAAGCAAGAGAGCATCTCAAAGATCATGATTTTGTATCTCCCAGATTGTTGTAGGCTAGAATGAACGTCGGAATCATAAGGTTATTCATCATATCGTGCTACGCCCCAGTTGAAAGCGACCCGAGGGAAGTCAAAGACGCCTTCTGGGACACTTTAAATGATACAATTAATACTTGCGATCAAGGTGAAAGAATAATTTTTCTAGGAGATATGAATGGATGGATCGGCGTCCAACGTCAAGATACAGATAGGGTACTGGGTAAATTTGGGGATCCAAGAAAAATTGTAACGGGGAAAAGCTAGTTAGCTTATGCTTAGAAAAGGGCCTATTTATTACAAATACTTGGTTTCGACATAAAATGATCCACAGGTACACCTGGTGTACAGGAAATAACCGCAGTATTATTGACTTCGTTATTGCGGATGAAGGCCTAAGAGAACTAGTTAGAGCTACAAGAGTCATGAGGGGTTCCGGACGCAATACTGATCATTACCATTAGTCTCCAAAATAACCTTAGCACGGAGATGAAAAAGAAAAACAAACTAAACAAACGCGAATCAAGATTCAAAATTTACAGAAACCGGAAGTTCGAATAGATTTTCAGAATAAGATAAAGGAACGCATAGATGAGGCAACTTGGGAGGCGCTTAGAAACTATAAAGATATAGAGGGCGCGTGGACTATGTTACGGGATATCATTGTTAAAATTGCGATTGAAGTATGTGGTACGACGGTTTTAAGAAGAAAATCTGGTTGTGCATGGTGTAATGATGAAATTAAGGCAGACCAAAAAGAAAAGAAAGAAGCGTACGAGAGAACGTTAAACATCACAGGTATTTGCGGTGAGGAGAGAAATACGCTTCAAAATGATTACAGACACAAAAATAAGAAAGTTAAATGACTAGTCGAGGAAAGTAAAGATGAAATCAGAACAGAAGAAGAAGAGGAACTACAAAACAACTTTCAAGGAACAATGGAACTAATATTTAAAGAGATGAAGGAAAGTAAAAGTGCAGAGTTTGTGAGCACGAGAAACAGCAAACGTTAAATGCTATATGATACAGACGGGATAGTAGAAGCTGTAAAAGACTCTTTCAAAGAATTATTAGGAGGTGAAGATATTGAGTACGGACATGACCTTGATATTTACCGGATATGACAGGTAGCGCCCGCGGCGGCCAAAGCCGAAAATCACTGAGATTATTATTAGGAGTTTAAAAAATGGTAAGGCTGCTGGTATAGACAGTATTAACGCTGAAATGCTTACATACGGGGGCGAGTACATACCTCACAGGTTGTGCGAATCGATAAATTTATGTATCGAGACGGGACAAGTCCCAGACGATTGGAAAAACGCGATTATCTTACCAATATACAAAAGAAAGGGACATATAAACAACTTCAATAATTACAGAGGTATCAGTTTACTAAGTACCGTAAGTAAAATATACTCAAAAATACATATTCGTAGGGTGCTGGTAATTACAGAAGAAAAGATATGGGAAGTCCAAAGTGGATTTATGCCAGGAAGATCATGTACAGCGCAGATATTTAGCTTAAGACAGATCACAGAAAAAAGCTCAAGAGTAGGAAAGAAAGTTTTCTGTGCATTTGTTGACCTAGAAAAAGCATTTGACAAGGTAAATAGAAGTAAACTTTGGGAAGTTCTTAAAGAGTACGGAGTCCATGGATGGCTGCTACAAGCAATACAAACAATATATGCAGCCAGTAAACCGAGTGTAAGGGTTAATGGGAAAGTTGAGTGACTGTTTCGATATTGTGTAAGGCGTGAAACAAGGATGTGTTATGTCCTCATGGCTATTTATCATATTTATGGATAAGTGTATAAGAATAACCCTCTTCGACGAAGAAGGCGTAGATCTCGAAACAGTGAAGGTGCGTGGGTTGGTTTTCGCAGATGACAAGATTGTTATGTCAGAATCAATCGAGGACTTGCAGAGAATGTTGAATAAACTCAATACAAGCATGAAGAACATGGGCCTCAAAATTTAAGTAAATAAAACAAAGGTAATGGTGTTTGAAGGAAAAAGTGAGAAAACAATGTGCAACATTGTCTTAAATGATGAGAGATTAGAGCAAGTTGACAAATACGTATATCTGGGTAGCCTATTTATTAGCGATGGAAAAATAGATGGGGAGTTAGATAGGCACATAAATGAGGGTAAGAAGGTTATCGGTAGAGCAGGGTCCTATCTCAGAGATAAAAACATATCCAAAAAATCGAAAATGATCATTCATAATTCAATATTTGTGCCGACTGTACTATACGGTAGCGAGACATGGACATGTTAAGAAAAGGACAAGAGTAAAATAAACGCGATTGACCTGAAACCTCTGCGCAAAATATGCGGGAAAACATTGATGGACAAAGTTCGAAACGAGATAATTCTCAAAGAATGCGGTACAGGAGAGACACTAGTTGACATATGGGAAAGAACTCAGTTAAGGTGGTTCGGACATGTTGAAAGAATGAAAGATGAAAGACGGACTAAACAGGTGTATAAGTGTAAAGTAAATAGCAGAATGCCCAGAGGTAGAGCGCCGAAAGAATGGTTAGAATCTGTGAATGAGACATTAATCCGAAGAGACATATGAAGCCATACAAATACGAGAGCTTGCATGTGAAAATGCATGGACGTGAAGGAAGCTAGAGTAGTATGCTAGGACAGAAAAGTGTGGCGACAAATAGTTTATAAAAAGAATGTGAGTAGAGTGAATGGCGCCTGAAACAAAGACCTTGGATACTAATGGGCCCAAGTGGGGAACTATACATAACAATTTTGTGAGGCTGTTCACGTGGGGTGATCGCTAGAGAGATTGATCAGCAGCCTGGGTCGAAGCAGTGTTGCGGAACGAACGTGCCATTTAAATAAATAACACGAGGATTCTAGATCGATCTAAAATATCTATACCTTACACCTATATACCTATCTACCCTATACCTATATACCCACCCACACACTACTACTTTCCAACCGAGCAATTCACGCCTACCCCGAAAGGGAAATGGCTTAATGATATAATAATAATAAAGAAGTTTTCTTTGAACCGAGGAATATTTTTTTCTGAGTGTTTGTCTTTCAAGAACATCTTCCTAATAATATCCCAAATTATTGTATTGCTTCAAATTCTTGCTGTGATAACATCTTATATTTAAATAAAAGTAATGTGTATACAAATTACTGAAAGCAGTTTCAGATTATAATTAAAATGATCTGAAAGCCGATGTAGCTATTTAAATTTATTATTATTAATTACATTTTACAGTACTTGAAGAACGATTACGATCACAGTGAACGCTAATTAAAATGTAATAAAACGAGATTATATCAATTTCTCAAATCTTTTATCGTATCACTTAACTTTAAATTTTTAACAAAACTTTAGAAGATTGAAATTCTTCACTAAAGGTTTTAGATATTTTGACTTCCTGTTTAATCTGTCTTCGAATCTAGAAAAGTAGATGACCAAATCTAAGGGTATATTTGGTAAATAATGATAATTTTATTTTTGTTTTATTTGTTTTTTAAAAATATCATATAAAAATATATTATAATGGTGCAAAGCCAAAACACATAAAAAGGATAAATAAATTTGGGGGTAGTAGTAATTTCAAAAATGGTAAAAAAGACTTTGTGTATATGAATATTTTTCTACAGAATGATACTAAGAAAAAAATAAAAATACTAATTTAATAATCTCGATATCAAAGTCTTTATAACGTTATATCACAATCTTTTATTGTAATTACTATGAAATGTAACTTTATACTATAATTTTGGGTATATGGATTTCTATAGGGTTTAATTGTTAAAAATATAACGTAACATATCAATTTACCCCACATGTAACATAAAGCAACATTTTTACGACCCCCTCCCACCAAAAAAAGTAACTTACGTAATTTATGGATGGCCGCTAACTATTTTTAATCGTGGGCAATCCTTATTGCACACATCGGTAAAAAGGATGTGTGGTAAGCTACTTGAAGTTATTATTTCCAAATTTCGAAAGAACGAATTTCGACGAAACTTGTAAATTATAAATATATACAAAGGCATGAGAATAACAACTGGATAAAGACCATTTGACGTTGGCACCTATAGATAAAAAATAAAAGAAGACGATTGAGGGACCCACGTGGAAAACGACCAAGCTTAGCTCAACTTATAATTGGGCGTCAGTTTAGCCAGTCCAGATAACAAAAAGTAAAATTAATTAACAAATTATTTTAATGATATCAGTAACTACATGCAATTCCACCCTAATCCTGAAACTTTTCCAATTATTCCGAATTTTCAATTATCAAAATTTATATTAATAAAGCCGATCAGTGTTTGATTTATTGCTTAGGCTTACATTGGGCATACCCACAGAACGCGCATAGTGGGTGTTCTAAATTAATTAACAGATTATTTAAATTATGTGAGTAAGTGCATGCAATCCCATTCAATTCAGAAGTTTTAATTATCAAAACTTATGTTGATAAAGCCGATCAGTGTTTGATTGTGTGCGTAATTGGGCTCAGATTGGGCGATTCAAGCAGAATCTAGCACCCATATTTTATTTATATAAATGAAAATAATTCTTACTCTATACCCTTACATAGTAAATGAATTATTTACGAATTACTTGTTCATTACATTTTGTTCAAAAATGTTAAAGTACATTAATTTGCTGAAAAAATATTTTTTTTTCTCTCATCCTTTAACAGAACTTTTGACCATTAAATTTTGCTCATACACTAAAATTTTTCATGTAACATTACGGTAAGTTTATAATATATTTTACATATTATATTTTACATATACTTAAAATAATGAAACTGTTTTCGAATTAGATATAAGCTCTAAATTCAAATCGAAAATTCCTAAAAGCAAAAATGAGATCAGCAGAGTACAGTAACATTTTCAAGTAAAAGAAAAATAAAATAAACATTTTTTTTTAACTAAGCATTTTGTAATTTTGAAAAACCCGCCTGCATTGGTTAACGTGTGCAGCTCTGTCGACTGCACGAAAGCAGTCGCGCACGCTATTTTTTGTTGTGGTTGAGTCCGTTCAAGCTTTCGTAAAATCAGGGCATTTTTACAATGTTCTTTCGTTTTTTTAGTAGAAATTTAAAATAATAAATCTTTATCATTTGTTCCTTCCTTTTGTAGGAATTAAATAATTGTACCCTTTTTTTTATTAATTGGGCATAAAGTAGAATGCCTAACTAAGGCCCAGCTAGTTACCTCAATATGGGCGGACTGACCGTTACAACCCAGACAGTAGCCCCATTGCTGGGCAATTGAGCTGCCCAGTTGGGTCTAACCATTAATTGGGCATTATGGTTGGGTCCCAGTCTGGCCCCAATCAATTTTTCCACATGGGGACCAACTGCAAATGGTCTTTATGTGGTTGGCATTCTTATGTCCATACTTTGACATACTGAAGGTATTTGGAAAAATTGTCATCGTTACGTTCCTGACATTTATTTTGCGTACATACCTCATGATTGTATATCTTTTTACTCCATACCTCTGCTTGTGGGCGATAGAGTAAATACAAAAAAAAAGAATCAAATGCGGAAAAATTGTCTTTCATCTCATTATTTCTTATGTACCCGCATGAAGGCGGCCTAAAAAAAAGTTTGCCAGATTTCTCTCGACATTTTTATCATGCTGTGCCTTATCTGTAATATTATTTTTCTTTTAAAACCGTGTTATGACACAATAATTTTTTTTTAAATCTAACTTTTTATGGTGATGTAAGTTCACGATACAAGCTAAATACATAATTGATTATCAAACTTATTATTTCAGAATACACTACAAGGGCCATCCATATACCACGTATGTCCACGTGGAGAAGAGTGGTCCAATTTTTCTTCAAATTTTCATGCATATCGCCTCACGTATTTCCCATAAGAAAAAAATACATTTTTGTAAATTTTATTCGGAAATGTCAATATGAGGTAAATCGAGTAAACTCAACATTTCTCTTCACAATTAGCTATGAAATACAAATGAATAACTATTTTTTAAATATAACCGCTATACGACTGTTTTATAGGGTCAGAAAAAAACCCATAAGTTAAAAATTGTGTTTTGCGAAATTTTAGCGCTAATTATGATTTTTTGCAGGTTTTCAAATATAAATTGTTCCTAGTACATATGGAACCACTTTTTACTGATTATTTACATTATTATTCTCTTGGAATAATGCTAGAAAGTTGCTGTTTTTTCTCAAATTTTCCACTTTTTGTCCACTATTTAATTACAGTGAGGTAATAACCCATAAAAGTTAACAAACATTATTGTTCAAACAAGTTTTGATCATTTTTATTAATATTATATTTGAATAATGTTAGAAAGTTGCGGGTTTTTCTGAAATTTTCAACTTTTTGTCTACTTTTCACTTAGAGTGTGGTAATATAATTACTGAAATTAACAAAAATAATAGTTTAAACAAATTATAATTGTTTATAACTGTTTTCCACTTTTTAATTAGTAAGATAATAATTAATGCAATTGAACAAACGTAATGTTTAAAAAAATAAATTTTGGTTTATAATTATCTTCTTTTAGAGTAATGCTAGAAAGTTGCGGTTTTTTCATAAATTTTCAGCTTTTCTTTGAATTCTTAGTTAGAAACAAATAATAAATAATAATAATTTAAGCGAAAAGGTCCTCAGTAGCTATTTGAAGGAAAATTTACGTTTATAATATGATCCATATAGAAAATTTGAAGAATATTTTACATATCTGTTTTATTTCAGGAAAATATATTCACAAAAAACAAAGATGGTTAATGACTAAAAAGCCAAAGCATAGTTGAAAATTAAAAAAAAAAAAACGCAACTATCTAGCATTAATATGTACATTAATGCATTAATATCATCATGAAGAGTTGACAAAAAGTGAAAAATTTTCGAAAAAACCGCAACTATCTAGCATTACTACCCTATTCCAACATTCCGATGTCGTAAACTACGTTGGATACTACGCCGGATACTACGTCGGAACCTACGCCGGTTGTTAAATTTGATAAATGTTTACCTCTCTCTAAGTGAAAAGTGGACAAAAGTTTTTAATTTCAGAAAAAAACACAATTTCCTAACATTTTTCATGGAAAATAGTATTAAAAATAAAAATAGATTGTTTAAACAGTTATGGCGGTTAACTTGAATCAATTGTTACCTCACTCTTATTGAATAGTTAAGCTTAATTGATTATTGCTGTGCTCTAACTGAAACTTTGAGAATTAGTTAAAAAATTCCAAAAAACCACGTTTTAGTAGCTGTATTCTCAGAAAAAATTGCTAAAAACAATTTATGTAAACATCTATTTATCAGTAGAAAGTAGTATTTCATGTACTAGAACCAATTTGTATCAAAAAACCGGAAAAAATCCTTATTATCGCCAAAATCTCGCAAAATTCAATTTTTCACTTGTGGGTTTTTATGGGACCCCATAAAAAATATTTATGGGAGCCATATTTACCAAGTAATTATTCATTTGTATTCTATAGCTAATTCTGAAGAGAAATGCTGAGTTTCAACTTTATTCACCTAATATTGACGATTCTGAATAAAATTTACAAATCGTCTTTTCAACTTATGGGAAATATGTGTTAAACTTCATAAAGCTTGCGGAACCTCTAAATATCATTAAAAAAACGCATATTGATTTTGTGTGCATTCTAAAAAATTTAATGGCGATATGCATGCAAATTGAAAAAAAATCTTCCAATGAATTTTTGGACCACCCCAACGAGGACTCGCGTTCTCTTGAATCTGCGAATTTCTTTTCAGACCACTTTTTGTTTGGAATTCCTATTTTGTATCAGGAAGCTTATG
>CAKNWT010307579.1:5200-19315 GCA_932066315.1 Andricus coriarius | reverse complement strand
CCGCTCTCGTGAAGTTGAATGACTAGAGGTCGGTGGTGGTGTCGAAATCCCATCTGGCAAATGAGTCTTTTTCTATAATCTGGGAAGGCCTATCTTACATCAAGACGTGGTTGTCAGGTGCCGATTATGTGGAGATACAAAGAACATAAATAGCTTTCAGGAGCTGTGCAGTGACCTCATAAAACCTGAAAGGGGATGCCCACCTATCACTACCGAAGAGGAGAAAAACGTATTGAGGAGCATGATAAACTTTTCTGCTGTCTGGCCCTCAGAATTACAGGTCAATAACTTGTCTAAACACGCTGTATGAGACTTTCACAGCAATCCTAAAAGATAGGATTATTCGGACAATCGGACCTGTGTGGCGAGAGATGTGCAAACAACGCAGTTCACAGAAAGGCGTAGCAGGATATCGGATGAACCTGCTAGTCGACAGGTGCGTCTACAAGGACACAGCATTCTACCAGCAATACCTATCGGTGGCCTGGATTGATTACCGGAAAGCTTTTGATTTAACCGCCTACAGAATTAACATCCATCTTTTGAAAAGATTTAAGGTGCATTCATATATACTGTGTTGCATACAGAGCCTAATGGCCCTCTGGAAAACCAGATTTACCATCGCATTTGGGAAGCACAGAGTTACTACAAACAATATTCCCTTCCGGGAAGTTTTTCAAGGCGACAACATGAACCCCTCCTCTTTTGCCTGACACTATTACCGCTATCGATCGCAACTACGCGATTTCCAAGGGTATTTCTGCGAGAAACCTGAATATCGAAAGCATAAGGCCACTTATGTATTTCACATGGATGATCTAAAGATATAGGCTAGAAATGTAGAAAATACGCGTATATTACGCAATATGATGCATTCCAAGTGAAAACGGTTTATGCGGTCTCGGCTCATTGCGCAGTTGAAAAAGTCACGGTCCATTAGTCTGCATGCATGCAATCAGTGTTTTTCAAGTGCATGCTCTGCAGTGCGACAAACACACAGAGCTCTAGCACTTTTCGCATCAACTTCTGCGAAACCGTGCTGATGACTTCAGGAAAAGGGCAGCGTCTACTCTACCACAGCCAGAACAAGCTGATAACAGAGAAAGGGAGGCGACACTGAGACCAACCGCGGGTAGGCATCCAACAGAGGAAGAGCGATGATTTAGGACCAGAAGAAACATCAACATCCAGGTTTCTACCAAGCCCAAAGATCTGGCTGAACTGGATGACTCGCTTCGTGGAGATGTTTCCGAAGAGTCCGTCCTCTGGACCATCAGTTGTAATGTGTATGATGCAACGAAAACTTTAGCGGAAGCAAACCGTAAACCAAAACAAAAATTGATCATAAGACCAAAAGACGAATGCATTGACTAAGCACAAAGAAAGACTGGAGAAGACAGTACGCATCCCGCATTCAGTGAGTGAACGACTACACAACATCTGGCAGGAACTTCACTGCCAGGATCCGACAGTACGCGCGTGAACTGAGAAGCCGTCATCACACACTCAACAAGTCAAAGCTGCTGACCATCAGGCAGCATATTGTTAACAGAATACGGGTACTATCTGACGCTAGGAGAAATCTAGAGAGGTGGATCAGAAAAAATGAGCAGTTTTTCTCTGACCCATCTCGACTCTTCCAGGACCCTACAGTTACTGTCGTCCACCGCCCAAAACAGGGTAGGTCGAGGCTTTTTGGAGAGTTCTACGAAGTCCAGCATCCACTGAAAGAAAACTCAAAGAATATAAATAACTTCAAGGAGCTGTGCAGTGCCCTCATAACACCTGTATTGAGACGTGATCGTTGGACGTGGTTAGAGCTGAAACGTTACCAAGATTTCGCTGGAATCGGGTGCAATTTTGTAGAATATCACCCGCTCCCGGTAAAATCCGGCGGTTGTCCTTATGACAAACAAAAACCAATAATGACAAACCGGCACAAACGTTTCGCAACCGTATTTGCGAACTCAAGCTGCCTACCTCTAGAAAACTGGATATGAAGGCAGAGCGCTTCCACAACCGCTACATCAACAAGCCGCATACAAAGCGGAGGATACGACATGAAGACCAACCGCAGAATCTGGGCACCGCTTGAGAGATGATAGCGATTTCAGCACAAGGAGGAACATTAACATACATGCGTGAAGATATCTCGGAGGAGTCCGACTTATGGACCATCAATTGTTCAGTTTATGGTGAAGCGAGAACTTTGGCTGACTCAAATCGAAGGCAAAAACCGACAATGGATAAAAATACAAGATGCTTACATGAAGTGAACAAGAAGATTGACTGGGCAAGTCAAAATGCGTGCCGTGTTCAGTGTGTGATTACCTACACATACAATTAAGGATCTACCATTATAGACTGAACAAGTCAAACGTGCTGACAATCAAGTACCACATTGTTGACAAAATACGGGTGTTATCTGACGCAAGGATGAGAATACAGAAGAGGGAGGGGTGGCTCAGGGAGAATCAATAGTTTCTTGCTGAGCCATCGCGCCTCTTCAGTAATCTCCCTGTTTCTGTCAAAAATCCACCCAAGCTTTCCGACAACCTCATACCATCTAGGAGGAATGTTCATCAATCACTGCCGAAGATTTGAAGAGAGCATTTAAGGGCACAAAGAACAACTCCGCTGCCCACATCTGGCGCGCATCTTGACCTCATATTAAAAGTCGGAGACGCATATTCCGCAGTGGCTAGTGTTAGGATGCCCTGTATTGCTACTGAAGAAAGGCGACTTGTTCAACCCATGGAACTACAGGCCAATGATTTGTCTCAACACCCTGTATCTCGAAAAACTTGCAACAGGCTGCTGAGAGAGGGAATGGAATAAGCTATGAAGAACTGGAGGGAATGGACAAGGAAAGACAATTAATGGAAAGATGGGGAATGATTGAGGAAACAAAATATAATAAATAGTACAAGATGATAAAAAAGGAGGGAGTAACAAATTATTTAGACAACACATGGGGGAGAGAAGGTGGACGAGAATAGCAAGATTTAGATTGGGAAACGAGGTAAGGGAATAGGATGTATTGGGAAAAGGAAGAGAACAGAAAGTGCAGAGTATGTGAATGGGAGAAGTAAACATGGGAGCATGTATGGGAAGGATATAGGAGAGGAATGGAAGATAAGGGAAGCTGGCAAGAGAATGTGGTAAAGATTCTAGGGGAGGATGGAATAGATGAGGAGTGGATGAAGGAGTTGGAGGGGGCTAGAGGGGCGAGTGAGGCAGAATGAAAGTGGAAAAATGGCAAAATGAAAAATGAGAATGAAATAGAAGAGAAGTGCAAGTGAAGGAAAAAGGAAACGGGAGTCGCCTAGATTAGAAGCGTAAAGATCTGTTAGTAGTTATTATGTAGTAGTATAAGTAGATTGAGATGCGCTCACTCTCTCGTTTTCGATCGCTCACTCACTCTTCCGATAGTACAATTGCGATATATTAATATAGAAATAGGGAGATAGATATAAGAATTTATGTAAATAGTTGTAAATATTTGCAAATAGTAAGGATAAGATAATAGAAGGTTTGTATATAGTCTTTTAAGAAACGGGGGTCATGTAAACCCTTAGGGGACACATTGTGAATAAAGAAGAAATTATTTTCCTTGAAAAAAAAACTTATTCAAATCGTTGGAACCTCCCCATAGCAAACTTTTTATCTACATTCCCCTCTCCTCACTTCCACTCCTTGGAAGATAGTGCGTCGGACGGATACCCAACCGAGACCATAGGGTTTTCAGCCCGGGGCTACGAAACCCTACACTCCACTATAGATACTACTTACACAAAAAGTTTGAGCTTTCCTAAAATGCTTAAATTTCTTTAGTTTTTCAACTTGTTGTGAGGGGTGGCTAACTGGCCAGGTTCCAGCACTGGGCCGGTTGAACGGTAACTTTGTAGATTTTATTGTAAATCCTACTTACACAAAAAGTTTGAGCTTTCCTAAAATGATTAATTTTTGATAGTTTTTCGACATTTTTGCGGATTTGTGGATCCCCGGTGTTCTAGCACCTAGCCGGCTGACTGGACCATGTTGATGTACATAATATATCTAATCAAATATTAAAAAATTAGCTTTCCTAAAATACTCACAATTTTTTACGAGTTCCTGGACTGTTTTTACCAACGGTCGCAGCAAGAAAACAAAAAATTCAAAACGGCAAAACTGCTCAAACAGTCGGCAAAAACGTGACTATGACGTCCAATACGCATATACATTCGAACGTCAACGCTTACGAATCTCATTGTGGACCTGCCCTGACATGCGCTTTCGCGGTTTCTCCACATCGTAGGCTACTCCTGACCCCATTGCTTTGCTGTCGCATGGATTGCCTATTTGAAGGATTTTTATATAATCCACGGGTCGCAAAAGTGAATATATCCCATACGACTTCATCTTGTGCCCGCGTCTTGAAGAGAAAATTTTATTTCTTTTTATTAAAAATCAAAATTTTCCTTTTTTTACATTATCGCGGAAAGATGCGAAAAAAGTCAAAGGAACAAGGTGGTTCCTCTCAAAGTTATTACAAATTTCTCTTAATGCTTTATTTTTAAATTTTCGCTAAAATATGAATTAAGACAGTTATAATTCTATTTTTCTCAACATAATAAAATTCTGTAAAATTTAAAAAATGCATGTGTAAACTGTAAATCTACAAGCCGTAAAAATTATTGTACCAAACTTTAGAAAATTTTATTGCTTTAGAGGAAAATGCAATTATAGCCGACTTTATTAATATTTTAGCTACCTTTTCTGTATAACTTTTTTAGAAGAGCATTTTTCATCCTTGACTTGTTTCGTATCATGCCTCGATTAAAAAGAAAATGTCAAATATCTATATTGGTTTAGAATGTAGATACAGTAACACTGTAAAAGAAAATTACTACAAGTTTTTGATCAATTGCGTCACCGAATAACTTTTCGAGAAAATTATGGGATACCCAAACTGGAAAGTGGAACTGGAGAAGCTCAAACAAGTGTCATAATGAAGCTACTTGAAGATTGGGGAATTCAAAAAGAAATTGCTAGTATGTGCATTGACACCACAGCCACTGAGGACTATGTAATGGCGCTTGTGTACTTGATCACAAAAACTTTATATCAGGCATGGACGATCCAGTGTTACAAACATATTAGGGCGGGTAAAAATTCTGCGTTGAACGATTTCATTTATTGTTTTGACACATCGGACATCGACCTGTCAACGC
Source organism: Andricus coriarius (assembly GCA_932066315.1). Lineage (NCBI taxonomy): Eukaryota > Metazoa > Arthropoda > Insecta > Hymenoptera > Cynipidae > Andricus > Andricus coriarius. Next base: position 14,099 of record CAKNWT010307579.1, on the reverse strand, counting down.
CGCATTTTCACCTGCCCGCGAAAGACTTGCAGGCAGCTCAAAAAAAAACAAGCGAGCAATAGAATTTTGACTAATAAGGTAAAGAAAGAGTGAGATAAAAGAAATAGGTCAGTATCCCCGGGTGGCACGTGTATTCCGTTCTTTTCGCACTCGTCGCAAATTCCTCTTGCGCCCCTTTTCCATCCCTCCCTGAATTATGAATCTTTTAAACACTTATCTATACCTCAGCTGCTGATACATGTCAACAAACCCACGTGCGTTGATCTTACCAAAACCTAAGAGCTGACACGTATTGGGAAAGAAGTCATTCCCGCTACAATATTTCACAAACTGTAAAAGATTCCGATTGTGAAAATCTCTAAAATGCAATCAGGAATTCTTTTAATTGATGGCCCAATTTCTTTTCGAAATACCATCGAAAGAACGGTCAGAGGCTAACGTACTGGATTGTCAGCAATAAAATTGCTTGCCATGCAGGCATGTCAATGATCCAGAAAATAACTCCTTGCAATTCCTTAAATTTCCAAATCCTTACTCCACATTATTCCCCAGAATATTATATCAGGGTAAACTCAAAAGTTCATTTTAAATTTTTATTCAAAGACAAGAATTGTAAGGGTTTTAACTCAAAATGTTTTATACGCGGAATATAACAAATTCAAAGTAAAACAAACAATTTTCAAATTTAGTTTGCTTGTCATTCATTTAAAGTTATCTCTCAAGGTATTACATTTCTGTATATTAACTGCGACTTGTTTGTTTTGATTTCGAATTTTAATAAATCCCCGCCCCCCTCTAACGTAATAAATTGTTATGAAATATGTCCCCCGCTGAGCTGTTACGTAATTTAACTACAGTACCGTACCGCGGGCGAAACTGTTCTTGGCTCCCGGATGAAGACATCGGAAACGATTTCACGAATCGTTCATCGCCTTGTTCGCCTTGCTCACTTGCCTTGCTCAGCCGTGAATTGGGCAGGGTTCTCATGGGCAGGGTTGGTAACGTATAATACTCCACGTATTATACGTGGTTTTCTACGCGTATATTACCACGTATATTACCTCTTTAGTTTTCTACGGTATATTACGTCTGAATGGAACCTTTCAGTGCACATGCGTCAATATCAAAACATAACCTATTTTTCAAAAGTGAAGTTATGTACTTGTCAAAATTGTTTATTTTATATGGCGGCCATATTGAAAACGTCATTTACAGGAGTTTTCTACGTTTTCTACGGTTTTATACTGTATTCGACGTATATTACGTCAAAAACGTATTATAGGTAGAAAATACTCGAGTTACGCGTAACTGACCAACCCTGCTCACGGGTCAGCCCAACCATGTAGTCCCTGTTCACCACCGAAATTCACTTGCTTTGAACAGTAGAGTAGTAGACTCTTCAGTTTCTCATAGCCTGGAAGCTAGGAAACATTTGGTCCACGCTAAGAAGTCCGCGTAATATTTTTAATGTATGGTATATTGTGCACAATCCAAGGGTATGAGGTTCTACCGCGAATTCATGCCCGTTATGTAGCAAAGCTTTGAATTTCATACATTGAAAGTAGAAATGTATTACATTTTCAACAGAATAGTTGAATTTTCAATGAAAAAAATATTTTCTGCCAAAAGAGAAGAATTTTTAAATTTAGAATGGAATGTTCAAACCGACAAGTGCAATATCTAAAAAAACTGTTGACTTGGAAATTCATAAAGATGAATTTTTCACTAAGATGTTAAGTTTTAACCAAAACAGATGAATTTTAAACCCAATATTTGACTTTTCAAGTAAAGAGATGAATTTTCAACAAGAACAATGCGAAAAAGTATCATTAGAAAATAATAATTATTATTATTACTATGATATAGTGATGTTGCGATAATGAATTTCTCATAATTTTTTGGCGATTATTTTTATTCCTATAATTCCTATGATTACTATAATGACGAAAAAAGTAAAGGAAATGCATGGTAGGAAAATCATTACAGGCGTATTATATACAGGGTGTCGCAGTACTCAAGGTACATTTTTATATTTTTGAATTCTTCGTAAAAAATGGAGTTGGAAATAATAATAAGAATTGTTGGTTAAGTTAATAATTAATGAGTAATTAACAATTAAAGATTAACCAATCGGAAGCATGCATTATATGGACGACATTCGATGTGTTACTGATAAGGATGTGTGCGCAAAAGAGTAATTTTAAATTTGCTGGAGGTTGTGAATATCAATGGTACAACTTCACACGGCAACTGAAAGACGAGATTCTTAGAAAATATCTTTTCCTTTAGAATACACGTTGAGTTATTTTAACTTCCTTCGAGTTTTTCTAATTCTGTAGAATTCAAACGAATTCTTAGAATCGACTTGTGGTCCTTTGAATTCTTTTGAAGTTTTTTGCAATTATCTTGAAACCTTTACAGTACACCATAAATTATTTTGAATCTTTTCAAGTCTTTTGTATTCTCTGTAATCTTCTCAATTCTCTGAATTCTTCTGAATTCTTTTCAATTGTCTGAATTAATTGAATACTCTGAACTCTTTCAAATTTTCTGAAATCTTTTGAATTCTTTTTTGTATTCTCTAAATTCTTTTGAAATTCTTTTTTTTTTGTGATCTGTGAATGCTTTTGAAGTTTGTGAATTCTTTTGCATTCTGTGAATTCTTCTGAATTCTCTAAATTCTTTTTAATTTTTTGAATTCTCTTAATTCTTTTCAAGTGTAGGAATTCTTTAATATTCTCTGCACTCTTTTAAATTCTCTAAAATCTTTTGAATTCTTTTGTATTCTCTAAATTCTTTTGAAATGCTCTTTTTTTTTGTTAATTGTGCGAATTCTTTTGAAGTTTGTGAATTCATTTGCACTCTGTGATTTCTTCCGAATTTTCTGATTTCTTCCTAATTCTTTGAATTCTTCTTTATTCTATGAATTCTTCCACTATTCTTCGATTTCTTCAGAATTCTTTGAATTCTTGCAAATTCTTTGAATTCTCTGAATTGTTTTAAAATTTTCTGAACTCTCTAAACTGTTTTGAATTTGTTGAATTCACGATATCACTGATTTTTTTTAATGTGTTTTAATTATCTTGAAATCATTAGAATACACGTTGAATTATTTTAACTTTCTTTGTATATTTTTGATTCTGTAGAATTCACACGAATCGTACAGAAATTTCAAAGTTTTTTATCTTAATTTTCTTGAAATGTTTATAAAACCCCATGAATTGATCTTAATTTCTGCAAGTCTTTTGTATTCTATGAATTATTCTGAATTCTCTGATAATTTTTTAATTGTCTGAATTCTCTTGAATTCTGTGACATATTTTAAATTCTCTGAATTGTTTCGAAATTGTATGAACTCTTTAAACTACTGTGAATTCGTCGAATTCTCACGATATCAATGAATGTTTTAAAAATGTTTTTTAATTCTCTTGAAATCATTAGAATACACCTTGAGTTAGTTTAAACTCCTTCCTTTGAATATTTTTAATTCACTTGAAATCTTTAGAATAACACGATGAATTACTTTAACTTTCTTCGAATATTTTGAATCCTGAAGAATTCTACAGAATTCAAAACACTTGAAGGAATTTAAATTAATTCAATGCGTATTCTAAAGATATCGAAAGAGTTCAGAAAACTGAAGAAGAATTCAGAAGACTATTTGAATACAAAATATTTCAGAGAATTTAAAAGAATTCAGGATAATTCAGATAATACGAAAGAATTGTAGAAATTCAAAATGATTAATGGTGCATTGTAACGGTTTTAAGAGAGCTCAAAAAACTTCCAAAGAAGTCAAAGGAGTACTTGTGGATTCTAGGAATTCGTTTGAATTCTACAGAATATAACATACTCTATGGAAGTTACAATAATTCTACGTGTATTCTAAAGATCTTAAGAGAATTCAGAAAATTCCAAAGATCTAAAGGAGTTCAAAGTCACTTGAAATGTATTCTAGTAATTTAAAGGTAATTAAAAATCATTAAAAGAATTCAGTGGTCTCGTAAGAATTAAAAAATTCAGAACAGTTCAAATAATTCAGGAGAGTTTAAAGAATACAAAAGACTTGGAGAAATTTAGAACAATTCATGGTGTATAGTAAAGGTTTTACGAGAATTAAAAAAAATATTGATTCCGAAGAATTCGTTTGAATTCTATAGGATTATAAATACTCAAAGAAAGTTAAAATAATTCAACGTGTATTCTCATGATTTCAAGATAATTAAAAAACATTTTAAAAATTCAGTGATACCGTGAATTCAAAAAATTCAAAACAGTTTAGAGTTCAGAAAATTTGTTAACAATTCAGAGAATTCAGAATAAATCAGGGAATTCAAAGAATTTGGAATAATTCAGTGAATTCTGAAGAAATCAAAGAATAGTGAAAGGATTTATAGAATTAAAAAAAATTAAAGAATTGGGAAGAATTTAGAAAAATCGGAAGAATTCACAGAGTACAAATGAATTCACAAACTTCAACAGAATTGACAGAATTAAAAAAAAATAGAGCATAATTGAGAGAATGCAAAAGAATTCAAAAGGTTTTAGAGAATTTAAAAGAGTTCAGAGAATTAAAAAAAAATTCAGACTATTGAGAGAAGAATTCAGAGAATTCAAAGAATAGCGGGATAATTCAGAAGAATTCAAAGAATTAAGAAGAATTTAGAGAATTCGGAAGAATTCACAGAGTGCAAAAGAATACACAAACTTTAAAATCATTCACAGAATTAAAAAAAATTATAGAATTTCAAAAGAATTTAGAGAATACAAAAGAATTCATAGAATTCTAAAGATTTCAGAGAATTTGAAATTCAGATAATACAATAGACTTGAAGCAATTCAAAATAATTCAAGGTGTACTGTAAAGGTTTCAAGAGAATTGCAAAAAACTTCAAAGAAATTCAAAGGAGCACAAGTGAATTCTAAGAATTCGTTCTAGTCTAAAGGAAAAGATATTTTCTAAGAATCTCGTCTCTCAGTTGCCGTGTAAAGTTGCACCATTGATATTCACAACCTCCTGCAAATTTAAAATTACTCTTTTGCGCACACACCCTCATCAATGGCACATGGACTGTCGTCCATCTAACGCATGCTTCCGATTGGTTAATCTTTAATTGTTAATTACTCATTAATTATTAACTTTACAACAAATTTTTATTAGATATTATTATCAACTGCATTTTTTATGAGGAATTCAGAAATATAAAAATGTACCGTAAGTACTGGGACACCCTGTATATATAATACTGGGAATATTTAAATCATAAATGTTTTAATTGGAAATAAAAAGCAGTAAAATTCATCTAAGAAGGAACAATTGTTACCAAAATAGTTGAATCTTCAACAGAAACAGATTAATGTTTAGCTAAACAGTTGCATTTTCAATTAAAAAGATGAAATTTCTACCAAAGAAGATACATCCCAAAAAACGAATTTTCAACCAAACAAATTACTTGTAAACCATACAGATGAATTTTCAAGATATTAGTTAACATTTTAACCAAGTAGTTGAATTTTCAGCCATAAAATATGAATTCTGAACAAACAGATATTTAAACTGATAAAGATTTAACCCTTTGGCACTGGCGGGCGACATTCTATGCCGCTTTCCGATCAAAAATTAGTATTATTCTCTAGTGTGCCAAATTACCGCCAAAACGTGCTTAGGTATCTTTCAAGCAACTATCATAATATGTCCCCATACTCCTTCCTGCTTCCATTATGCTCTTTACAGTCGGCAATGATCTCGTGAAGAGAGAAGGTGCGTGCTTTTGGCACTTCGTACCGCCCGCCGTGGGGAAAATAACCTATCTACTTAACAAAAAAAAAAAGGTTTTTGTCCGACCCCCCTTGAAAACGCGCCATTGCATGCACGTGAAGCAGCCGCAATGTGGCTGCTTAGAGCCCAGTGAGGTTCGCACCTTCGCACTCCGCCGCTGGGCCAACATGAAACTTTACGCCCGCTACACATACACTGCACCTCGCAAGTGAGAATATGGAGGAATTGATCTTTATCTTTGAAAAAATTGTATTGCTAGACCCGACAATCTCCCTTCTGCAAAGTAAGCTATTTCTTCCTTTCACGTATAATCTAAAATTGTCAAGTACACCAAACATCCTCTATCTGCTTCACATGCCTGTTTTTCAAGGAGGGGGACAAAAAGTATGGTGTGTATCAAGGGCGCAAAGCTATTTTGCCTTATTTACGCCCTCGATACACAATATACTATTTTGCAATTCCTATAGAGGCTATTTTAATGCAAAATTAGGTGGTCTGTTAATTTTTGTTCAGAACTACAAATAAACATTCCCATTATGGAACAAGTTGTCGATTCCGTGTGGGCGGCACTCCATACCGGCGATCTACTTCGCCCAGTACGCGCCAGTGCCACAGGGTTAATATTGCATCAAACCTGGTTCAATTCAACCAAGAAAGACAAAGGACCCCACACCAAATACATGGTAAAAAAGGTCCCGGTGGAATTTTCAAAGTTTTTGATATTTTTTAGTTTATGCTCTCCTGATCAGAAAATCCTAATGGCAAACACTCAAATTATGAACAGTTTTTGCGCTACGAGGATTTAAAAGTCAGATTTGGGTACATATTTTTATCTGTGGAGTGGAATATGTCACAGACTTTTTTTCCACCCTTTGCATTGCTCTCGTGCAAGTTTATGTAGAAAAAGAATTGTACGGGCGAACAATGTGATGTAATCGCCTTAGAAGTGATAAGCGTTCAGGCGATGCTCTAAGCGCTTAGGCAACGCACAAACGTTCATATAATTGTATGTTATGCTGCGATTTCTATTATCAAGAGGCTTTTGGTTGTTTGAATCGGTGATAAAAATAGCTATATCACAACCGCATGGCAAACGCTACTTGCGATTGAAATATTGCATCCGAAGTTCGTCGCAAAGCGCTTAAGTTTAATGGCCAGACAAAAGAATCGATACCCGCAGCGTTGCAATTTGGCACTGATCAACCAGTTTATGTCAAGCACTCTAAAGCACCTTTTACAGAATTCTCCTTTTGGACCAACGCTTCCAGCCTATAAAGTCAGGTGAAGATGGGTCTGTGAAACAATTCCTACGATGCCAAATACATTAAGCGCGAAAAATTAAGTCGTAAACACGAATTCGCAAACGTTCACGAAAAATTTATGCAGATCTGCCTAGATGAAGAATACAAGGGAGGAAATGGCTTGTAGGTGCTCTCTAAATAAGTAACATTATTCTTTAATTACATTTGTGAATAATTTATCGGAAACCAATTAAAAAAGGTGTTATTTTTGAAAATGCTCATTTTTTAACTTGAGATCATTTTACTACTGAAGTTGCAACTTGCAATTCTTATTAAATCCCAATGTTATAGGGCGCATTTTATTCCTTGAAAGATTCTCTAGAAATCTCATGGGTATATTTTTATTAAACAAATTTTATTTAAGAAAATAATTTTTTATAAAATCAACCATTTTTTAAGACTTGAATAAAGCTTTTCAAAAAACGTACCGAAGAGACTTGTAGAGAATCTTTCAAGGAATAAAATAAGTCCTACAACATTCGAATTAAATAAGAATTGCAACTTTTATCTACGAAGGAAAAAAACACAAAACTCTGAATAACTAATATTAAACAAATTCTCTTTTAAAATTAGACAAGATTAACAAATTAACAATTCTCCTCAATGTTATACATTATTTTTTACAATGCTCATTTTACCCGAACGTGAAATGTAATTTTAAATTACCGGTTTACATTTTTTAATTGGTTTCCAATAAATTGTTCACAAATGTAATTAAAGAATAATGTTACTTACTTACAGAACACCTACAACCTATTTCTACCTTGTTTCAAATACATAATATCACGTAATATTGCGTACGTGATAAGATCAAATAAAAATTAAACTATATGCTTTATTAAAAAAGGTTTTTGTAATTCAGTTTGCACTTACCTTCTCGTATTCTTCATGTAGGCAGTTCTGCATCAATTTTTCGCGAACGTTAGCGAATTAGTGTTTAGGACTTCTTACCGACCGAACACATTAGCTGCATTTTGATTATGCACTTCTGAACAAAGACGTCATTTGAATTTCGCACCTGATCTATTTGGCATCGTAGGAATTGTTTCACAGAGCCATCTTCACCTGACTTACCGGCCAGACTAAATACATCTAGATGGGAAATAACTACTTCGAAACTGAACGAAAGTCTGGTAGGACAATTGAAATATATTGATAACCCACTCTAGAAATCACTCATTGGTAACTCTGTTATCTAAGCTAGCGCTTCAATACCTCAAACATATGTAACACCTAAACTCATATTTTAATTCTTACAACTCAATTACATCCTTAGGTTTATAGGTTTGCGACAAGACATATAATACTTCGTTGTAACTCTGCTATCATGATTCAATATTGATCCTTTCCAATCTCACACAATTACTCTAGCACATTCGCTCTCGCTCTCGCACTTATTATTATTATTATCCAATAATTTTTTTTAATCTCTTATGTACAATATAATTATAACTTCAAGAATATTCTTCGATTATGTATCTCCTTCATGTATCTCCTGTTCCTAGACAGGGTGGCCATTATTTTTTAAATTTTTGTCTCCCGGTTCTCTCCCGGTAAATATTCGTGATTTCTCCCGGTTTAGAACAAAAATATACTCGATAAGCATCAGCAAACTTTTTTGCAATAAATCTTTTGACTATGAACCATGTAAACAATTTAAATATCTTTATTAACCCAATTTTTCAATATTATGTTTTAAACATTTTTTAACAATAATTAATCATTTCTAACTGAAAACGTGGACAATTAAATTAGAAAGAGGAGTTGAATAATATTGTATAATTTTCAAGTCAAAGCGCTAAAAATTAAACATTTCTTT
>CAKNWT010307578.1:2250-15449 GCA_932066315.1 Andricus coriarius | reverse complement strand
TTTATGTTTAACATTGGCGTAACGCTCGAGGTGCCACCCTCCGCAAAGGCGTTACGTATTTTTTGAATGGCCTCATATGCAATATTTATTTTTCTCTAAAGCTTATTAAATCACCGAGTGATTAAGAATGTTCATTGTCATTAAATAATTAAGTCCCCAAGATTACCTATTTTCGGAAGTGCTTCAAGACGATATCGCGAAAAAAATCAAAATATTTCGATTTATTCTTAAGTTATAAATATGTACATACAGAGAAAAACGTATTGTAATATTTTTTGTGATTATTGCCTTTTTCTCTACTTACAGAGGAAAATCGTAAAAAGTAAAAATCGAAAATGATTTTAAAAAATTATGAAACTGAATTAGTGATTTAGAGAGACAATTAGATATACTTCATAAAATATTCTAAAAATAAAGACTTTAATTAATTTTAATATTTCTAACTTTAAGACTTTTAAAATCAAAACATCAAAAATTGAACAATTTTAAAGACAACCGACTTGAAATTGTCGTATTATCTAAGTCAAGTAATTTTAAGTTTGAAGCTTTTAAAATTAGACAGCATAATTCCAAAATAAAAATGTCCCCTGTAAATCTAAGTTTTAGTAAAAAGTTACAAATAAAATAGTGCTACGTTGATTTTGTTTGAGGGATCCAGGACTACTGTCCTGGATATGCAATATATATAGCAATATTAGAATATCAAATGTCAATATCACGTCATTAGCAATCAAGAAATAAATAAATATTAATCAAATTTAAACAAAATTGCATTTATTTTTAACTGTAAATATTTATGAAAATATCAGAAAAATATTTGTCTTGAATTAAAGAAACCGTTTCCTTTACATAATTTCCTTATTCAACCAAAAGTAACTGCCAAATGAAGAAAATCATCTCAAATTAAAGAAAAATCTTTATTCAAACAAAAAACCATTTCTTTGTACTAAAGAAATGTCTTTGAATCAAATAAACTTTTCTTCGACTGAGAGGCAATGAATATATTAGTTTAATTCAAGGAAATTTTCTATGAATTCAAGAATATTTTTTCCGATTGTTCATAGTGAAATTTTTGTTTTTAAACTTTTTAATGTTTGAAACTAATCTTTGACAGCATACACAATATTTTAACATTATTCACGTAAATTATAAGATGTAAAGTTTGATTTATACATATTTTATAGCCATCCCAGCTGTAGGCTATAGTTATTAGATTACAAAACATCGGAATATACCTATAATTAAGTATATATAACTACTGGCGAGTTACAGGTTGTCTGTAGTTCTTTGTTAAGATAAGAAGTGTCAAAAAAGGTTAAATAAAAATAATATAAATCATGACTTTTTAACAAAATTGTTACATTTTCAACCAAACAGTAACATTTTTGTACCTAATGAGGAATATAAGATTTTTTTAATTTGGCACTTAATAATTTATAAATATAATATTTGAAATCTGCGAATTATAACGATTTCAACGATATGTTACTCGACTTAAGAAGTTGAAAATTAAAGAATAAATTTTCAAGTTTATGTAAAATTTTATTTCATGGAAAATCGTTCAGTATATTTTACTCAAATTCACTGCAGTATCTTTAATGTATTGGTGCAATATTTTACATAGCTTGGGAAATTCCGGAAGCTAAACTTTGGCCAGATTTCATCACTTATATTAAATAAAATCATAATTTTGATTTATTACTGAAACAATCGCATTTCTCAAAATTATCCTTAAATAGTTTTGCACTCCCAGTTGAAAAGTACGAATAGTCTCATTCCTAGCTTTATTTAGAAACTCAATAAGAAACATCGTACAGTTTTGTATTGCTTAACTAAATTTTTTATGAAAGTTAATTCAAATTACTATTCGAATACATACTTTTGAGGCATCACTTATAATCATCAGATCCAGTCTTCCTAAGCGACAAAAATTATTATTTAACCTAAAGTTCAAACAGAATTGAAAACTCTTTTGTCTTCAAAAAATCCTTTTTTGAACCACCGTATTGGCAAACTTCGGATAAGTTAAAATAAAAGTATCTACATACTTTAAAGTGGGACGATGGTCGTGGGGGCTAAGGCGTAGGCTTTAGACCCACACCGTCGGCTTGCGGGTTCGATTCCCGCCTCGCACTCTGGAAGAGCCTCGGCGGCCCATGCGGTGAACACTAGCCAAGCAAGGGAGTTGTTCACCTCCGGAGAGTCGTGGGACCGGTACCTCTAGAGAAAAAGGTTCTCTAAGTACTTAAAGCTGTTGCTCTTGGTGGTTCGGAACCCACCTTAAACTGTAGGTCCCCCTCTCACCACCAAGTAAGTGCGTGGGGGGTGTGTGAAGGAATAGGGAAGAGATACAAGAAAAATGTAAACCCTTAGGGGACACATTAGAAGCTTCCATTCCATTCCATACTTTAAAGCGCGAGAATTTTAATTTGGTTCATTTAATTTTTTTTATTAGAAATTGAACTTTATGTTTGATAATTGATCGTTTTTAGTTGAAAATTCAAATATTCATCTCTTTGCTTGAAAATTCAACAGATTGTTTGCAATTGTTTATCTCCCTTGACGACTGAAAAAATATTTTCAAGTTGAAAACTGTTCCTGATTAAAAATTAATTTTTTTGGGTTGGGATAACAACTACTTGATTTTTTGTTTAGAATTCATATTTTTTGAAATACAAATTCAATTTTGTGAGTTGAAAGTTAAACTCTTTCGTTAAACATTAATTTTGGTAGGTTCAAGATTCATCATTTCAATTAAAATTTATCTTTTTGGTTGAAAAGTGAGCTATTTTGCTGAAATATCGTTTTTTCTTTAAGAGAAAATTAATTTTTTTTTTTAACTGAAAATTATTATATTCCAATTGAATATTCTAACATTTTCAGTTGAAAATTAATTTTTTGAATCGAAAATTGAAACTGAATTTTTATGTTGAAAACTGAAATTTTGTGTTAAAAAATCAAATATTTCATTACAAATGCATGTACTTTGTTGAAAATTGTCTTTTTTGGTAGAAGATAATTCTTTTTGTATAAAAATTAATTTTCTTGTTTGTGAATTCATTTTTTTGGTTGAAAATGTATCTACTCCAGTTGAAGATTCATCTATTCCAGTAAAAAACTTATCATTTTATTAAAAAATTTATCATTTTGGTTGAAAATTTGTTTGTCTTCTGTTTTAGGAAATTTTTTTGTTGAAAATTAATTTTTTTAACTGTAAATTAAACGATTTAGTTGAAAGTTTGCCTTTTTTAGTTGAAAATTCATCTCTTTTCTTGAAAAAAAAACCCATTTTTTGGTAGAAAATTATTCTTTATGTTTCAAAATTAACCTTCTTGTTTTAAACTTTATATAACTACTTGGTTGAAAGTTATTCTTTTGTTAAAATGCATCCTTTTAGATCAGAATTAATCTATTTCAGTTAAAGATTCATCATTTTAGTTTAAAATTTGTTCGAAATTCAACTGTTTGGTTAAAAATTCACCTATATTGTTGAAAATGTAATATTTTTTCTATGAACTTTACGAATTTGAAACGGTTCCAATTGAATTTAATACAGGACCCACATTAATTTGACCTGAATATGCACTGAGTTTCAAGTATAAGAAGACAAAATGGAAATTTCTCTGAATTATTATTTAAATTCACAGATAAACGTATTTTAGTAAAATCCTCTTCATTGTAAAATAATTTTTTGAATTTACTTGAATCTACCGTTTAAAATAGTAACCAGCAATACATTCACCAATTCATTTAGTAGTAGCATTACCAATTCTTTTAGTAGATATAGTTACTAATTCATTTAGTCAGTTATTCTTACTAATTGTAATAGTAGATTCTTACTAATTACTAGTAAACAAATCGGCACTATTTGAATTAGTAGAAAACTACTGCCAATTAGTAGTTTTCTACTAATTCAGATTTAGAGAGTAAAAATCAGAATATAAAGGATTTTCATGGAGTCAAATTCAAAAGTATCGTTATTCAAATATAACTTTAGAAATTTTGAACAAGGACCAAAACAGAAAATTGCATTTGATTAAGTGTCGACAGAAACTTAAAAACTGAATTCGACAAATTTTGAAAATAATAATTCTTCCTTTCAAAAATAATGTTTCATATCACCGGCTTCAGACGTTTTACTACAGGCACTTCCGTTTTCTTTGCATTAATTCATGCCTAAACCAAAACAGACTAATTTTCAAACCAAAAAAATGGAATTTTCATAAAAAGAGTTGCAGTTTTAACCAAGAAAGATCTTTCAAACCTTTTCAAATTAAAGGTCAAAGGCATCGACAACTGTAATTTCGTGATTGTGAATTTTCTTTTGTTAAAGCTCCTTCGGCTTTAACAAACACATTCTGATCACGTATCTCGTGCTTCGCACTCGATTTTGTCAAAAATTTGAACTTTTTTACATTATTTTCAACACTATTATATCAAATATGTATTACATTTATTTATGTGCTTCGGCCTGGGATTGGTTATTCAGATATTGCAAAATAAAGTACAAAGTTTATTTATCATGATTACTTTAATATTTGTTCCTTATTTGGCATTAAATTTTATTCTCAGCTACCCACCCTGAAAAACGTATCATTTCAATAAATTTATATTTTTATAATTCATAATATGATTTGGTATTGAAACGGACGTTTTTTCATTTCCTTGTTTTTATAATAAAAAAACAGTGCGCATCCTATGAAAAAATTTTTTTCTGTTATTATACATTTTATTGCAATTTGTGTCCTGTTTCCATAAATTTAACTTGTTTATGTTCAATGTTATAATTTACGATTTGAACCAAAAATACACATCCTAGCGTAAAGTTGTTCTTAGAAATTTTATAGATATAGTTATGCGAAAAATTTCTATAAAAATTGATTCTGTCATTTTTCCAAAATGTTAATTTTGTTTATTTTTAATATATTTTTATAACAAGAGTTTATTACAAATTTTTAGATTTTTTTTGATTGAACAACTTTTCTCTTTCCATTTTTGTCGACTCTTATGTGGTTTTTACAAAAATTTAATTTTTTGTTTTTAATTTTATTTTTTATGATTGAAATAAAAACTATGCCTCCTTTAATAAAAATAATAATGACAAAGTTGTACCTCTATTTTGGGCGAGTAACTTTTGTCTATTAATTTTTTTCATAGCTTGTGTTATTTGTCCAAAAATTTAATTCGTTTATTCTTTATTTTATTTATTGCGAATAAAATTAAGAACTACGCATCCTAATAAAAAGTGAATAATAAAAAATTTGTAGATCTTTTTTGGGTGCACCATTTTGGTCTAATCATCTTTTTTTGTATACTGTACAGTTTGATCGCAAAATGGAATTTTTGATTTTTCATTATTTTTTTGTGCGATCAAAATGGGAATTTTCGATTTTTCAAGAAAATTCAAAAAGTTGTTATGACAAACTTTTAGGGTGTTCAAAAATCAATGTTTTTATCTTCTTTACTTTTTTTCATATCGTGCGTTGTTTGGCTTAAAATTTTCATTATCGTTTGTTTTTTTTTGAATTTCGTAAATGCTTCTAGTAGTTTGTTTGTTATCGAAAAAAAGTCATAAGGATAAATTTTTCGTCTTTCTGAATACTACAAATATATCCCTACATAGAATTTTAAAAACTTAAAAAAAAGTGATCTAGAAAATTGTGAAAATGCTCTAACTTTTTGAATTTTCAACCAAAATGGCTGGCTCGCGAACTCGACCTTCATTTCAGGACACTTAAAGAGTATACCAAAGGCCAATCCAATCGGCCAAATCTTACGAAAGTTATTGTGCTAACAGTATCAAAATGTACAGACACACACACACACACAGCCTCCCATGCATGTATACCTACATACAGACACTTTCGCAAAATTCTGGTTTTCATGTTCAGGACGTCTCCCACCGTGGCCATTCGCGCCCACCGGCGCGGGGGGGGGGGAGTCAAATTTTACACAAATCTAATACCTTCTCTGATGAGAATGTGAAAAGCATAAATTCGAATAAAGAGAATACAACATTTGTATTAGGTCTAATACACCTAATATGAAATTAATCTGCTATTTTATTTTCTGAAGGGCAGGGTGGATAGGCCTGTGCACGGAATACATGGGGAACCACTGAAAAAAAAACGAGTCGTAGCTATACCTCCTGGGTGGCATGGAAACGAGCTGCTTATGATAATTTGAAATACATTTGTATTTAGTGGGAGTAATCTATGCAAAAAAAAATAAATGAAAATTGTTAGGGGTTTCATATGACAAATTATTGATTTTTCATTAAATCCTTGTCGATCTTTATTTTCTTGCATGGCGAGATAACCCCCAGCATTTTTACCTGAATTGCTTTTTATTCTTTGTTTTCTCTGCGATTGTATTTTTTTATTGGCAGGGTGAAAATACCGGTCCGTATAGACTAGATGGGAAACCACTGACAAAAAATGCGTCGTAGATCTAGGTCTCTTATAAGTGACGAGGAAAGCTGTTCACAACAATGTTTAATTGAACAGGGGAAAAAATAAAAACTTAAAAATGTGTTTTTGCATAAAAATTACTTTATATCAAAGTTTAATGCAGCTTCTTCTTTCTTAAAAAAATCTGCCCGCCCCGAGCCGCGGCTCGAAAGTTTGGGCGCGCCTAAGGCGCGCGTCTGTCGGATCTCGCGGTTCGCAGTCGATAATGGGTTACCCCGAACTTCGCGCTCGGATATTTATTTTTTGCACTCGAAATGCTTAAATGAAACTTTAACAAAAAAATGTCTTTCTGCTACCAGTTTTTAAATGCATTTTCATACTCTAAATTTTCTACGTGATTAAGTATACCTGATGATTAAATTGCTCAAAGCCATGTAGTCTTTGAGGTACACATTCTCATCGTGACACTCGCGCTACGCGCTTAATTTTTGACAGACATTTTAAAATATAGATTTATTTTCTGAATCACCTTGCAATAAAAAACTAGAATCCTTTCTTCAGACATTTTTCTCCATCTCGCGTTGTTATGTTAAAAATAGGATTTTTTGTTTTCATATTATTTTTCATGGATGAAACGAAAACTCAAACAAGTCTTCTTTTAGACTTTTTACGTTTCTCACCTCTTTTGGCGTAATATTGGAATTTTCGATGTTTGCATATGCATACCCATTTTGATAAATAAATTAAAAACGACGAGTTCTGTCGAAAAATGTTTTGAAGAAATTTTTCAGGAATTTTTAAAAGCTGAAATTTCTCTTTTTAAAAGCGATAATTCTTCCTTAAGGCTTTTTCCCGTATGTTGCGTTGTTTGGTTAAAAGTAAACACAAATTTTAATAGTACTTTCGACAAATTAAACCAAAATGAAAAATTGCATCAAAAAATGGTTAGAAGAAATTTCGTAGGATTTTTTGCATATTATTTCCGAGAAATAAAACCAAAATATCAAGTCTGATCAAAAAATGGTTGAGGGAAAAATTGCAGATATTTTAAAAAGTTTCGATTCTTCTTTTAAACTTCCTTCGCGTATAAAAACGTCTCAAAACGTGGAGATCCGTTCAAAAACTAAAGTGTGAAATTTCGGTCTATTACAATACTTTCTCAATCATAAGTGATGAGAATATACAAATGATTACATATTTTAATGAGTGAAGACTTATTTTATGCATTAGAATTGTAATTTTAATTAGAAATTCTAATTCAAGTTTTTAATTTTTTAATATAAAAATGATTCCAATTAGAATGTTTTCTATTTAAAAATATTACTTCTAATTTAAAATAACATTTCCTAATTTACAAGGTTTCAATTAAAAATCATTTAACATTGAAGGATTTTAATTAGAAATTATATAATTTTTATCGGTTATATTCGATTTTGTTTAACTTCGCAAGCGTTCTTCATTTAAAAGATCAATTTAATTAATTCTTTTTAATTTTTTAAATTTTGATTGTTGCGAAACAATAGCAATGCTTTTATTTATAACCCTGCTACCTTAAAATTTATGAATTTGCCAAGAAAAAAAAGTTTTAAATGTAAGTGAAAATTTAGTACAAGTTACTGGAGTTATTTTTTACATAGAATTGATTGGTGTACTTTACTTCTAACCTAGGATCAATACTGATTTATTTGTTTCAAATTATTTAATAAGAAATTGCTGTAAGAAAATGAAAATGTAAAATATTTTTCTTTATCCATTTTAAAGAAACATTTATATAATCTTTACTTAAAACACCGGAATGTGAAATATCAATTCAAAAAATAAATATTTACCTAATTACAAGATTAGCCTTAAAATTAATTTATGTGACAAACCTTGAATAGTGTCACTTATTTATTTTCTATACAAATAAAATAAGGATTAGAATTTCAAAAGTATTATCATTTTATATTAATTTGTTATTTTGTAAATCATTCTACTTTACCGAAGTTTTTGGATAACAGGGAGAAGCTGCAAGGATAATAGATTTAAAATCATTACCCTTAGACCCGCAGAACAACGATTTTACCTGTAGAGAATGAGTGGAGGAAGGTAGTACGAAGAGGGCAGTAGCTACGCACCGCATGAAACTAGTTGCTATATATATTGTTCCCCCACTCCGCCGCCACTTGCCGCATCTAGGTGTATAATATCTTTGGCCGGGAGGAGGTCCACTCCACCACGACAATGCACCCAGTCACACGGCCCTCATCGTCGCCGACTACCTGGCCCGAAGCAAGACCACAGTGGTCCTCAGCCCCCTTACAGTCCCGACCTGGCTCCCAGTGACTGTTTTTTGTTTCCCCGCTTGTAAAAAGAGCTCAAAAGAAAACATTGGGAGTCCGTGGAAAACATTCAAGCTCATGTTACAAGGTATTTAAAATGCATTCCGGCTGAGGACTTTTAGAGTGCCTTGCAGGCATGGCCGACACGTCTCCGCAAGTATATTGATGTAGGAGGGGACTATTTTGAAGAACTTCAAACATTTGTAACGATCGGATCAATAAATCAATTTTTATGACACCATGTGCATTACTTTTATAGTGAACCCTGTATACGCCTATCTAACCTCCATCTATTTTTCCGTCACAAGTGAATAAGCTACCACGATATATGTACTTATCAACTTGTTCTATCCTCTCATCATTTAGGACAATGTTGCACATTGTTTTCTTACCTTTCCTTCAAAAACCATAATTTTTGTTTGATTTACGTTAATTTTGAGGCCCATGGTCTTCATGCTTGCATTCAGTTTCTTCAACATTCTTTGCAAGTCCTCGACTGACTCTGCTATAACAACCTTAACATCTGCGAAAGCTAACCCACGTACCCTCACTGTCTCGAAATCTACACCTTCTTCGAGGAAGAGGGCCATTCTTGGAAACTTTTCCATGAATATAATAAATAGCCATGAGGACATAACGCATCCTTTTTTAACGCATTGCATAATATCGAACCAGTCACTCAGTTTCACAGATCTCAGTGAAGCATTTAGTATCCCGTCTGAATCGTGTAGCATTTCACCTTAGCTATTTCTCGTGCTCACAAACTCTGTACTTTTACTTCCCTTCATAGATTTAAATAAAATTGTCTTGCTTCCTTCAAAGTCGTTTTGTCTTTTCTTCTCTTCTTCTGTTCTGATTTTATCTTTACTTTCCTTGATTAGTCGTTCAACTTTCCTCTTTTTGTGTCTGTAATCATTTGCAAGTCTATTTCTCTCCTCATCACAAATAACTGTGATGTTCACCGTTCTGTTGTACGCTTCTCTCTTTTCTTGTCGAGCTGCCTGAATTTCATAACTGAGTGTCCGGATGCAATAAGGGCGCATACAATTTTGTCGTGCGAAAACAAAGTCCCCTGGAGGCTTTCAACAAAATTTCCGAATTTTAATTTTTAAAGGATATGTCTGGATGTGAAATTTTATTGCGCATCTTTTTTCCTCTAGATAAAAAGTTGCAGCTTTTTCAGTTTACAAATAAAAGCCAAATAACTGACTTTAAAAAAAAAGTCAATTTTAATCCGTTTTTCACTTCAACTCGCGCTCAGTTCGTCAGTTTTTGGATTTTTTTAATAAAATTTTTAGAAAATGCGCTTTAGGGTATTCTTCGATTGATAGAATAAGAGGAATTCAAATAAAAAAATTTGAAAAATTGTTATTAATTTTTTTCCGATGCTCAGCGTGAATCGGACTTTTGTAACTTCCAGCGTTTCGTTTATCGAGGAAATTTTGAGCAAGAAAAGACTTCTCGCGACAGAAATGCGGAGAAAACTGTGAGAAAGTCTTTGGGAAAGTTTCAGATCAAAATATTGAATACTTTAGGAGTAGTTGTGATTTTAGTTAATGTCAGCGCTGGACCTTTCGAGTGGACTCTGGGGCTTGCCGCCGTGACACGTTCTCGCGCTAGTGAGTTTTTTCTTACAGTACGATATTAATCAAATTTCTTAGTGAATAACAAATTTAACGATAGTAAGTTGACAAAACTCTCATGAAATAAAAAAAATATCAAGTTCTTAATCATGAATTTTATTCAATTTTAAATTCTCCCTACAAATAAATATAAAACTAACATTCTGTATTTAATTTCTTTGTAATGATTGATTTGAATTTTTTTAAATTTTGACGCAAAAACAGCTAGAAAATTATTAGGTTTATATATTACTTTTTTCCTTGTGTTTAACTTAATTCTATAAAATTCTAGTAATAAAAATGATTTATTTAATTAATTTTGTAAATTTCAAAAACTTAATTTATTATGTACTCTATCAATCTTTAAATAAAAATAATTCGACAAAAAGTTTTGCCATGCACGATAAACGAAGTAGAAATTTTGTTACACTTTACTTATTGCGAGTTGATATAACAGTAGAAATTCCTTATTTAAATAGAAGAATTATTCAAACCTTTACCTTATTTTTGCAAGTTTTTCGTACATTTCGCGCCCATTTACTCTTGTCTCTGTTTCGTTTTCTACCTCGAAAAACTTGCGGTATATATTCCATTTTAATATAATTGGAATTGTCAAAAACTTCGCCACTTTGCCACTTACTAACTGATCTGTTTTAATTTAGCGTGTGCATAGATTTGTTTACAAAGCCAATGTTCAAGGTCGCTTCAAAGTTAAACCAAATGCAGGTATAAACATTGTGTGTACATTAGAGTATGTATCTTACAGCCAAATCTAAATAAAACGCAAAAATACATTAAAAATTTAATAAAACTTATGAGTGCTTTATCAACTTACTCTCGTTAAATTGTTATTCACTAAGAAATTTGATTAATATCGTACTGTAAACAAAAACTCACTAGCGCGAGAACGTGTCACGGCGGCAAGCCCCAGAGTCCACTCGAAAGGTCCAGCGCTGACATTAACTAAAATCACAACTACTCCTAAACTATTGAATATTTTGATCTGAAACTTTCCCAAAAACTTTATCACAGTTTTCTCCGCATTTTTGTCGCGAGAAGTCTTTTCTTGCTCAAAATTCCCTCGACAAACGAAACGCTGGAAGTTACAAAAGTCCGATTCACGCCGAGCATCAGAAAAGAATTAATAACAATTTTTCAAATTTTTTTGTTTGAATTCCTCTTATTCTATCAATCGAAGGATACCCTAATTTTAAAAGTCCGTTTTTCGGCTTTAATTCATAAACTAAAGAAGCTACAACTTTTTATGTAGAGGAAAAAAGATGCGCAATCAAATTTCACATCCAAACATATCCTTTAAAAATTAAAATTAAAAAATTTGGTTGAAATCCTCCAGGGGACTTCGTTTTTGCACGACAAAATTTTATGTGCCCTTATTGAATCCGGACACTCATTTCTACCATGCATCACCATAAGTAAGTCGTTATATACAGGGTGGACCATTTTAATCTACTATGGGAAATAACTCTAAATTTTGGTTGGATATAGAAAAATTTTTCACACAAAAGTTGAAGGGGGCAGAGGGGGTTCACTACTGGTACCAATGAGCTTGACCGATTTGAGAGAGCGGGAAATTTTACGTTTAAAATGATATTTTTATAAAGGTTATTGCAAGGTGTATTGAAGGTCAAATTTCCGATGATTCGATAATGGGTGTTAGCTCGAAATTGAGGTTGGGAACAGCAAAATGTTTCGGACTATAGTTATCAGAGGCAGAGGCATCACCTAATGGTACCAATGACCTTGACCTTAAATTCGAATTCCCTAACCTCCATTCCGAGCTAACACCCATTACACCGGCACACAAAAAAAAAACACTTTTCTGTTCTACGGATGCGACACATGAATTCCCATGTATTTTGACCCGCTGAGCATAAATCCGTGGTCCGTTTGACCCCAGCACATCTGGGCCAAGGGTATTTGAAGGTCAAATGGACAGAAAAGTCATTTATGTGAAGATAACTACTATAATTTATGTTTTTTGGGTCGCTGAATCCGAATCCGGGGTCCATGTGAACTCAGCGAGTCAAAGTCAAGGACTTTTCAAGGTCAATTTCGTTCATTTCTCTAAAAACAAATTTTTGACTGCAGATTCTGAAAGAACGGAAAATTTTACGTCCAGATATCTACGATTTTATTTTCTTATGACGACCTCTAAGGTCCTTTTAGGGTCATTTTATTTAAATATATAGATGATTCATATGGGTAAATGGTAAATGGGCTACATGGGACTAGACTACCATTCTAATATGTTGTGGGGGTCGCTAAGTCTGAATCCGAGGCCCATTTGACCCCAGGGTGCCAAGGTCAAGGTCAGATCAAGGTATATCAAAGTTAGATCGGAAGAAAAAGGTGTCACTGTTCCAAAATTTGACTTTTACATGTTTTAACGGTCGCTGAATTCGAATCTGAATCTCCTTTGACCCAACGAATCAGGGCTAAACAAGAGTTACGGTATGGCATTTTGGAATAGCGTTTATTCTTTCTTTCGCCTATAGCGTTCTCTTTTATTGTCAGAGGATCTATGCAGTGGATTGCTAGTTCTCTTCGAACTATTACCATCTTCATCGCCAGGTACTTGATCTCTCTTTAGCAGCCAGCAGTAGTCAGCATATTGTTGGTAAAATACAGCTGTTATCTGACGCAAGGAGGAGAATACAGAAGAGGGAGAGATGGATCAGGGAGAATAAAAAGTTTCTCGCCCGTTCAGTGATCACCCTGTTTCTGTCAAAAATCCACCCAAGCCCAAAGAGGTAGAGACTTTTTCGAGAGAGGTATACAAGATCCCAAGTTGAAAGAAGATAATGACAATATCATCCGCTTCAAGG